>VOMN01071522.1:0-41224 GCA_014899125.1 Orchestia grillus | reverse complement strand
TGTTCTCAAGATATCGTAGAAATTCACCTTTGACTATTATCTTGAGCCATTCTGTTTGGTGCCAATAATTCAAAGATGAAATGCACTTGAAACTTTCTCAATTGTTCAATTTATTCGTTCAATTGCAAGAGTATAGACTGCGACTTAATAGCCTAATACCATATTTACTTATAGGATATTTTCAGAGCCTTACTTTGCAGCACAGGCATCACCAACACTATAGAGCTCAAAATAATCCTGAAAATATCAGTCCTTTATTTTCCTTCAAATTCTTAGCGTTCCTGTGTTTGTATCTGGATCGAAACTTGCGTTGATGCAAACTCTGGCCGATTTTGATACGTAACTGCCTCGAGTCATCGCCAGACGACAGCGGTCTTCATAGCAGTGAAAAAGTGATGTCACCTACAGTATACCGTCTGAAATATTTGTTGTGCCGGATGAGCTTTTAAACTTGTTGCCAGATTTTAGATCAACCGTGTCCATAATGAACAAAACCTAACTCCAAGTTTATAGCAGGAAAACCAGTGGAGATCAATAAAATACTCATCAATCAAAACAGCAATTATTTGATAATGGTAATTTTCTCGACCTTGGTACTAATGTCTTACACCTCAACGATGTCAAAATTCGTTGTGAAGCAGAGAATGGGGCTCAACCCAGTTAGACCAATGAAAAATTATCATCCTGACTTAACTATTAACGAAAAAATTCCTAATATCTGTCGCGACCCTTTGTGCCTTTATAGTGCCGCCATGTTTGAGAAAACCCTCGTCAGATGTAAGCTATTATCTTTCACCGACGACCTCTCGCTGTCTCTTTAGAGATGGGTGGCTGTTCATTCTTCAGTACATTCGTTCTTATAATAATTTAATTCTTTCTCGTGTGCCTTTCCAGCTGCGGGAAAAAATGTTCGACTCAGGAAACCAGTCTCATGCAGGAATGATTTGGGTGGTCAACTTTAGAGAAGAAAATGCATATCATGTTGCCTGAAGTGGCCTCAGGTACTGTCTTGGAAAAGTGAAAAATGAACGGAAAATGGGCACAAACAATTATTTCAAAAGCGCGCTGTTGTCTTAGTGCAGTTCTGCTCATAGCATGGTGATGACAGTAGTGCTTTGCGAGATTATAGAGCAGCGTTTCTAAAACTTTTTCGGTACATGACCCCTTTTCAGCAGTACTAAACTTATCATGACCCTCACATGTAGAAGCAAATGCACTAATTTCCAATGGCGCAGATACATTTTAAGTGTTAATCACCGCATTGAAAGTAATAATGTACATATCCTTGGGTCCTCTATAACTCCTAAAAAACAGCTCTTGATCCTCTTGGGGGCCATGAGCCACGGTTTGGAAACGACTGTTATAAAGTTATGTATGATGAGATGAACCTTACCGCTGGTCTCTCAGTGATGATGTTCGAATCTCAGCTTGTGTTAATATAATTTTTGTGTAGAGACAAGTGCCTTAGGTAATAGCAGTCATTGGCCTACCTTGCTGTCAGATCTCACTGCTGATGATGATCCCTTACGGTCGCTTTCCCTGAATGTTGCCCGTTATGTTACTCGTAATGTTGAAGACGGCTGGGAAAAATAAAAAAATTTTAATGTAACGCTAAATCTCTGAGAAACTGTGCTCGCAGTGAATCAAGGACTATTGTCAAAGACAAAACAGTTTTTGGGAGTTAGAAGGAAGCTTATTTAGCATAATGTCACGTGTTTCAATTCGTGAATTCTGAACTTGCATTGTAGATTTATTTTAGTAAGAGCATTTATGCGCAGCTTTACTTTTAACATTTCGAAAGAGTTATTCGCTCTCGAACGCTAACTATATATGATACACGCTCGTTTTCTCGTTTGTGTTATTGTCTTTTGATGAGCTTCTCAACGTTAATGTGGATATACTGCGCAACAAATGTTCTTCTCAAAGAACAAAATCACTTGCAACTCCGAATAATTTTTAGCCTGGTAAGATGCATTAGAAAATTCTCGATAGAAGTGTCCAGAAGGTGCCCAAGCCTTTATGAGAAAAGTGGAATTAAAATTTTAACTGATGGTTTGAGCGAGTAAATAAAGCAGGTTATGCAACGCAGTGTCTCCTTTGACCGGCTTAGAGTATCCTGAAAGATCTTATCTTGTCTTGTTTGCTATAATCTATCCACTCACCAACCTCTTCTTTCCAACAATATTTACATTATTAACTATACCGTTTTCATTCTCAATAGTGTAGAAATAATAACCTAATCAATCTGCTGATAACTTCTTTGCCATTACATATATTATTGCAAAAATTTAGGTAATGTAGCAATTAATACGCAAATTTATTTATGCGTTAACTCTGAATTTAAAAACGGGTTAATCAAAAATTGATTTTTTTAGGTTAAAATAATTATAGGAGTGATACAGAACAACGTATGTAATAAATGTAAAGAGCAAAATGGCATTTTGATTCATTTCCTTTCAATTGTAGAACTCTTATGCATTTTTTTTTTTTGCATTGAATCAATTAGGATTATTAGAGTTTTGATTGAAATTTCTACCCAGCATTGTTCAATGCCACACTTCGAGGCTTCTTCACCTTCAAATTGTCTTTCATAAGTATAAACATTTATTGGTAGAATGCCCCTCACTTTTTCTATTTGATTTAGTTCGGCGACTTCACTGGCAATTCCACAAGTAGCCATTCCACGCAACATTTTCTTGCTGCAAATGGGATCCTTATTCTCTAAAAGTTTTAAAAAGGGGTAAAGCCTTGATGTATCGCATAGAGTTTTATTTACCGTCCGCCGCCACCAAATCAGCTCGACCATCGTACAGAAAAGGTTCCTCACATCATTACAGATCCTCCGCCGAATTGCGATTTTGAAAACAGTTTTCCCTCTTTTCTTGACTCATGCTAATATTACTTGGACCCACCAACTCATCTGAAGTAAACATTTTATCATCAGAAAACCCCTCAATTTCTGTTTGTCTAAGTTACGTTTTCCTTTACGCCGTCTCAGCTGTAAGTTGTGTGTTCTGCTGTTGAAGCAGCAGCTGTTTTACTTTTACGATGTCTGAAGTGTGGGCAGTTATGGAAAAGTTGATAAGCTTTTGTTGAAGTAATAGGAATGTTAAGCAAAATTTGCAGATTACTCTCGTATAATTCAGCCTTTCGGAGAAACTGAAGTCTAGCAGCAGTTGTGAATGCTGGGTGGCGGCCAGCGCGGCTTTGGTACCGCAACAATGAGGGTTATGAAAAAAAAGTTTAACGACTGTTCTTGACCTTGATATTTCTCTTTGTATAAAACTTATTGCTTTTTCCTCCCTTCGATTGGGAGATATTTGACCGTTTCCCTATCATTAATTAAGAACAGAATTCATGAGCATTACGTAATGCGTGTATTTAATTCTTGATTATTGTGGCTTGAAAATATACGTACATTAATTCTGATGCAGTATATACGAGAAATATGAGCGCTTATTCTTCATATTTTGATCGTAATTACCTCCGCAACATCAAGTTTTCTGGACCGGTATTATGATTATTTTCCCCGAGAAAATTTTATTTTATTTTTTGTATTTTTTCTAATTGTATTTATATAATGCCTCCGTGACTCAGCATGTAATTGCCATTTTTCAAAATTGTCAGTGCAAATGTTTACAGGGATATGTGTTATAATGAAGAAGTTCTAAGAAAATAATCGGGCGTCTTGCACTTGTCCCGCCTCTCAAGTCTCGCGGCTTGCACCACTTTCTTCATTCACCACACCATTCCAACCAACACACAAGTGCCTTCGACCCATCGGACAGAATTCAGCTTCCTCGTGCATCTGCACAAATGAGCTAAAGACTTTTACATTCAGGTCTCCGGATGCGGAAACTGGAGAGGCTGTTATAACTCCCAAAGCCCGAAGAAATTGGAGTTGTATAATTGATACGAGATTTACTCGATTATTTGTATCGGAGTGTATTCATTTGTCCATATAAAATTCAAGATTAAAATAACTGAATCATTGATACCTCAGATATCAATAGCCATTTTATTAAGCTCGTCAAATGAAATTTTATCAAGATAGCATTACAAGCTCTTGCAATTCTTCAGGGACACTCCATGAGCGTCAACACACTTTTGTCAACGACTCTTCCATGCACTGTGCAGCTTTTGAAAGGCTTTGATGGGGACCGCTTTCGGTGACTCTGTCACGACGATTGGATCGCTTTTAAGGAATCAAAATGGATTCTTTAGTGGGCGGTCTTGAGCGTTGGGAAGAAAAAGAAGTCTGCCGGAGCCAGGTCGCGGCTATTGGGGAGCAAGAGGAACGTTACCAAGCTGTGCCTCGTCAGGAACTCCCACTCGCTCAGAGCGGTGTGGCGGTGCGCATGGGGACCAGCTTGCCACACACTTTCCGCACGTGCAAATTGTTGAGAACGATGTTGTGCGCAATGGTTTTCTGAATATTGAAAGCCTATGCTATCATCCAAACATTCATTCGATCATCGATGCTTAAAAGAACCCGAACACGAGAGATATTTTCATCACTTCTGCTAGTTGATGGTCGCCCGAAAAGCAGATCATCCTCCTCTTTTCATAGCCATTTTTCAACCACTTCAGCCGCCTGGAATTTCGAAAGCAGGAGAGAGCAGAATTCCCGTATATTTCCTGAATAATTTGGTGGGTGTCAGCGAGACTTTTATTTAGCTTATACAGCTTGTTTATGTTAACTTGATTATGTAGCGTTGTCCGATAGTTTCCTTCATCGCAAGACATGACGCAAACGCTAAAAGGATGTCGACAGAAACGGCAACTTTGACGCTTTCAGAGGTAGTATGAGACTGCCTTGACTGCGTTGTAAGCGAATGAACGGCAATAAATTACAAATTGCATTCTTTTCAGACCCACCATGAACATAATGGTCTCTCATACTGTTACCCTTTTTCAATATTCAGAAAGTTTGCAACAAAGAGCTCATTAATACATGAGTGTCGATTTAAGACAGTTTTTCAAAGCCGAAATATTACATCCCTAAAACGAAAAGGGCAAAATTTCCAAGCAAAATTTAGTAAATAACAAATAAATTTTGTTAACTTTGTATGTTACACCCAATTAATGATTGCAGCATAACAATCAGCCTTTGTCTCCAAAGCTGTAGAAAATTTTTATGAATTTACCTTGATGCAGCATTACACAACAAGTGGGAAACTGGAACACTGAATTGAGTTCCTGCCCTCGGAGTATTTACGAGCAGTTCTTATTGGGCTGCAGCCGTGCCATCGCCACAGGTATCTTGAAATGAGGAATGAGAAATAGACCGCGAAAGCATGCACTTCTCTTGGAACTTTTAGTGCCGCTATTATTGTTTTAGGCACTTTGTATCATACCAGCACTTGGCTAACTTATTCTGAAACTTGTTTTCATTGTCATCATTCTCGATTTCAGGCTGTCTTCGAAATTATGAAGAAAACTTGATGGAAGTCTGCCTGTGCTTTAACTCAAGTTATTTATCTCTGCGTCAGTCGAAAGTTATACTATACGTTGAACAATTGCAAAATAAATTAAAATTAGAGAGAGGTTTAGGAAGGATGCTCCAGCGCTCTTGATGACCACGTGCCACAAGTACGTTGACTCGCCAGGAGGTTAGTTACTTTTCGGAGCGGGGCAATTCCTTTACTTTGTTGATGCAGCAAAACGTCGGCCCCAAGTCAACTGAGGGTCTTTCACTGTTGAAAACCTTCTTAATGAAACAGTGGCCTTTTTTACTCGGGAAAAATTATTCACAGTAAGTTGTGCGCCGTATGTACATTGAGTTGGAATATTTCCCAACTCTTAAACTCCTCCTACAAGTTTGAAATTCTTGACTGTTTTGTTACGCCTTATCAAGCAATCCATGGCTGACTATGAACGACTAACATTTGAAATTATACCATTGAGAGACAATATGCATGAATCTCGTCGGACAATGAGCTGTCGTGCAGACGCCTCTAAGAGTTTTGCAAGGCTGAACTGTGTGCTGCACATCGTTACTTGACGATATCGTAGGCGCCAGAAATGTTTAGTGAAGACATCCCAGCTCTGAGACAGGCTCATCAAAGCGGCCTGTCCTCGCTCCGCTCACCTTGGATTACTTTGAAGGCCGCCAGACGATGAGGAATATTACCAGCATCGTCTATAAAGTGGCCGTTCTCTCGTAAAATGCAGAGATGAGATGGCTGCCTGTTCGATAGTATCCTACTGGCATGGCTCTCTAATAACACCATCTCGGAGCTCTTTCATACGCTGAGAACACTTTGAAGGATTCGTGTTCCAGTGGATTCCTTCAGATTATTCCATAATATAGGAGTAAAATATTAGGAAGTGGTTACAAAAAACCCTGGTATTTTATTTTTTTTCCGAAATGGTTTTTAGAGATGGGCATATTACCTGCTGCACAAAAAGGGTTTAAACGCTAGATATTTAAGGAAACATTCATGACTACATGAATTCTACCAATAAAATATGATATTGCTGATTTGTCTTTGGTTCTTGGTATGAAATTGTTTGTTTCATATTTCGGTTAAAAAGAAATGAGCCGAATCCTTCCGAATTGAGTGCCTAGATGCTGGCTTGGCAGCCGGCAAGACGGGAGCCATGTAGCCTCTCAATGAGCTGCGTCAACAGTGGGAGCCGTGCTGTGAGCGAGAGACGGCACTAGCATCTTCACCAGTTATTGCAAGCCCTGATGAGACAAGCATTTTCTGTCATTCGTACCACAGCAGGGCATTCGTTGTTTACTACCATTTGATTGCCTGAAAGCAGGTCGTTACAATTTTCCAACTGCAACTAAATAAGGGAATACGAATGGGACGACTATCACTGTTCATACAAGTGCAATTCCGCTGAAATTTTTGTAGTATTTAGAGAAAAAGATTACGGAGCGAGGTGGCATTAATTAGAGCGTTTCCTCACAAATCCAACAAAACTCATTATATTCAGAACACAAGCATTAATGTCAAAGCATCAACATCAACAGCATAATCAAATGTACTTAAATTGCCCGAACTTTATCAATTTTGATGGGGAAATTTTATACATATTTAAAACTACATGTGTACGAGCAGTGACCCAATTCATGAAATAATTTCTGTACATTTCTGTCTCCATGATCATGTTACCAGGAATTGTAATAAGTTAGTACTTCCTTATTACTTATAAGCCAAATCACATCGTTGAATTCTCTTTGAAGGCGTTAAATTTTGTAATTTCTTTCCTTCGAACACACATCAATATACTTCTAATGAATCATTTAAGGCTAATCTTGAGGCCTACCTTTTCTCACGGCATTGAAGAAATATACGTGCGTCTGCGTAGGCCGACTTATGTGGAAGTATAGACTTGTACGTGTATGTAGGCCTACATCTTTTACTTCAGTTGCCGTGTGACCCTAATTTGTAATTGCATTCTACTTTTCAGTTGTTATCACTTATTTTTTTGGGTATGACATCAAGTTTTTATACATCAACGTACCGTAAATAAAAAATCCTCATCTCTGTATACATAGGTTGCCCTAAAAGCCTTGAAGCTTACTGAGGCTCACAACTGGTGTATATCAGGGTTCTAGTTTATTCTGTCATTTATTAATTGATTGTGATGCTGGGCCCGATGTAAATTACGTGTGTTAAGCAAATGTTTCAAATGTTACTAAATTGTACAGCTAAATGCGTCTCTCGATACCATTTATAAATGCATTCATGCCGTCAATAACGTAATACGGAACAAATTCATGAAGCTTCAGTCAAAAAAATCAAGCCTTAAGTGAACGATTACTACTCGAAATGTTAGGTTGCAAATGCTACCTTGACCTTGTGCCCAGAGTTCGCCTTTATGTCACCTGAGAGACCCTTTATGAGGCTCTTTAAGTTTTAATTCGCTATTCTGGTTTTTAGCATCTTTTAACCTGCAATTCACACGAGCTTGAAAAGGCTATTCCAGTTAATGTTTTTTACAAGGAAATTAAGTGCGCACATGAGTAAAACTATAGTAGTATAATACTACTATATTCGTCATATGGCGCACTAATAAACTGTTCCTGTGACTGCCTTTTTCGGCTTCAGCATTGTTTCCTTTACTTGAGTGTTTGGAAATATTTAAATTTGTATTCTTTTCTTTAGGTATTTCGGGATTCTAGATTGCGTGTAGTTTTAGTCATACAGCAATAATGATCGGTGTAGTCAAAGCAATGCAACAGTACGTAAAAGACTGTTTTCAATCATCCAACACAAAAGGCTTCGTCTCTTCTATTTCTTCGTCTTAATGTTCCGTCGTCGTGTAGAAATAAAAGACTTATTTGCTTTCACTTCATGGCTTTCAGACATACTTTTTGAAACTGTTGAAAATTTCATTCTACTGAATTTTTCGAGTTAAAGTCTGGCCTAAATTTTTCGATTCGTAATTTAAAGGTTATATAAGCATTCTATTGGGGTTAGAGTGACGAATCCAGCCGAGAATGAAACACCTCCGACTTGGGATTGAACTCCAGTGAACTCAAACCTAAATGGTAAACATTATTGAAAAATGAGCACGAAACTTACCAGTGAACATTAATGAAAACTGATCACAGAAATTAAACGGTAACTATTACGCGATGCAGTTGAGGGCGACGTGCTGCAATACTTCCATGACAAACTTGATGCAAGCACCCAAGCTGCAGCACCGACTCTAAAATACTGAACCTCATCGACGCAAGGCATGTTCTCAATCACAACAAGCTATTTCCTTGCCATTTTCAGAAAGTTCAGGATCTGCATTCGAACGACTGCATACTTCGTGTACAACTTGTACGTAGATGTATGAGGCAAGAACAGGACGATGAAAATTTCTTTAAATGTGTGTTCTTTGCCGACAAATCTACTTTTACGCGCAACAGAACGCTCAACACACATAACTTGCACACCTGGCGAGAGGATAACCCTTATGAAGTACAGATGTGAGCTGATATTGTCGGTGACTATCTTACTGGGCCATATCTGATGCCGTCTCTTGTATATGAACCAGTTTATGTCACGTTTCGGAGGACGTATTGCCTGAACTACCGCACGATGTGTATCTATGTAGGTATTCACCGTCGAATGTGGTTGCAGCGCGATCGAGCTCCTACTCATTCCGAAAGGAATACTCGCCAATATCAGAACGGCACCTATTTTTCGAATAGGTGATGGACCTGTGATTTCTCCGGCTAAATCTAGAGACATCAGTTCTTTAGACGTCTGTCTCTGGAGCCACATAAAATCGAAACACCGCTAAAGTCTGAGATGGATCTTGTCCCAAGGATAACGGTCGCAGGATTTAATAGTGCAGAAGAATCAAGACTTTTGCGTCGTGTTCACTCACCCATTCCGACGATGTACCAGACCCATATTGGCCCAGGGGCAGATATTTCGAACAATAATTATTGTAAAATTTGTTTTATAAAACATTAGTTTCACTGATATTCGTTTCACTCACTACTCTGACATTTCTCAGAAACGGAAATGTTATTAATCGGGAGTATAAATGAGGTAAAATTTTGAATTTTAGTGCCTTGAGAATGAGGAATTTTCGAAATATTCTGTATTCGGGAAAAAGTGCGTATTTTACGTGTCCTGAACTACGGTCAAAGTTTGTACCTCTCGGTATTGAAAATCCTGTATACACTGGTAATAATTTTAGGTCCCAATGGTATAACGTTCATTAGAAGATTTTTGAGCAGATTTTGTGCTAGAATTTCGCTGCATTTAAAAAAAAATTAACTATGAGAAAGTTCATCATCGATTAGCCGTACATAGTCCTGCAAGTTCTTTTCTTATTTCCTAAACAGGTAAGGGTTAATTCGTTAGAATTTTGTTGGGTATTCCAATTTAACTTATTAAAAAAACTCTTGTTGATTGCCGTTAATGTTGATCAAAAATTTCGTACAGAGTTCAGAACATTCAAACTGTGCCGTCCCGCAATGGAACATCCTAAAGTTGACAACTATAAAGCCCACACAACTTTTGTTCCTAATGTTCAATATATTATTTTAAAATTTTGTATGTTAAAATGTGCAAGTATGAGCTTAAAAATGAATTATAAAGTTAGCAAGTTGAAGTGCATGAATATGTGCTTAAAAATTATTTTTCAGAAATCGAAAAATAGTAAGGGGGCTGGCAGAAAATCTATGGCAATAATCGAAGCTGACTACATCATAGCTTGCTCATTTTGATGGCGGAAAACCATCATTGCCTCAAAAGGAGATTTGCATTGAAATGAGATGTACAAAAGCGGAATTTCGATCTGCTGTCCTATGCCAAGTGATGCTCAGCCACGGGTGAAGAACTCAGCTGGACTTGATCGGTTCAGTGGATGAAAAACTTCCCACGATCACCGGAGACGTTCAGAGGCGACCAGCTGTTCGAGTCGTCAGCACCTTCGTGCTCTTGAGATTTCACTGTTGACACGAAGCACAACAGCGTCTTTAGCCGTCGATGTTTCTGCATGTCCGAAATAAGCATAACGTGCTCCACAGTCCTTGATTTATTGTATTTGATAGAGATAAATTTGAGGTAAAGCATGCAAGACAAAAGGTATTTCCTGTAGGGAAGGTTTAAAATGTCTGTAAAGTTTTAATTCGTTCATTTGGAATTGATTTTTTCGTTGTGTTCAACAAAATTATATGACGGCTGTTGCTGCTGTCATGCGTGAAGATGTTAAGCATAGTAAAATTGTGAGCTGCTCTGGGTCAGCATTTGCACAAAAAAAACGAAAGAAGAATACGGAAATCCCTCTTGGGTCCTTCCTTATTTTTAATGACGTGTTTCTAAGTTAGACTAGTTTTTTGATGCCTAGTGAAAATAAACTTAAATTACGAGGAGAAAAACAGATAGAATTCATTTTTTAGTTGATCTTTATTTTCAATATGTGGATTTTGATATCGGTCTACCTAGTGTCTTTTGGTACAGTTATAAAAAACTCATTTTTTTCGCACCCAGTAACAATTTATTCCGAAAATTGGTCGTCATGGCTCGTTAAAAATAAAGATGTGCGGTCAGTCAATCTTTGGTTCCGTTGAGCATCATTCAAATCATTTGAGCTCATTGTCCAAATTTTGAAATCTCCATCAGCTCGTGAAGGCTTGAAATAATGGCTGGATGAATTCTATTGAATCGTTGAGCCAATTCTCTGTCACTGAATTTTGAATCCACAATGCCTTTGATGCTCTTCATTAATATCTATCACTTATGAGTTAAACCAATCATATTTACCTAATCTTACGAATTGTTAATGCTGAAAAATTGACGGAGACGTTAAGGCACCAATTTCATTCAAAGTAACAAACTGAGAAACTTTTACGAGACTACAAAGTAATCAAATTAAAAACATTATTTTCTTCAAATTTAATATATTGTTCTAAAGTTTGATATCTTCGTTACCCATACAACTTCGATTTAATCATGTCAAATATTTCTGAATGAACTAAAATTAACACAGATAATCGTTTATCGACAATCATGAAATCCAATGTTTACTGAAGCTCCCATCAGCGCTTCAAAAACAGCAGGTCCAACAAGATGGAGCTCCTCACCAGACTTCAAGGACTATAGCTTAGTGCATAAGCAATTTACCCTTCTTCATTAACGAAGAATTAAGCCCTCCATCCTCACCAATCTGAACTACTGAATATAGTTCATTGTTGAGATACGAGCAAGGGCTGAAACACGCATAAATATCTTAAATATCTGTAGTTCTCACTTTTTCCCATGCGGGATGAAGTTGATGAGGCAACTTTGCGTGCCTCTCTCTCTCCTTTAATGAAGCGTGTACAGGCCGGAGTCAAGGCTGATGGAGGCGACATCGAATAGAGTACCACCAAATTGAAGAGAAGAAATCCTACAATTATAGGAAAGAAATGTTTGTAGTATTCTCATTGTCCCTGACGTGAAAGAGTAAACTTTTCCTGGCTGAAAAACATATTCCGTAACCAATATACAAAGTGTCCAACAAACCCGGATCCAGAAGATAAGATCTGTGTTATAAAACAGAATAAATTCCGAGAATAACCTCTGTGAACATTTTTTAAATAAAATTGCACAATCATTGTATATATACTCTGTTGCGAGAAGATGAACAAAATTATAATTGATGTCAAAGTATACATTGAAGGTCCTACATGTAAATGTCATATTATCTGTCGAAAAGCTAAAAGATAAATACGTTCTTGTTGTTCGTAATAGCACTGAAAATAAATTATACAGTCGTTAACGACACAAAATGAACAATAAAATTGTGGCAGCATTTTTTTGACCCCCTATATATATTAACGTGTAACAATTCGTGTCCATCGTCATCATTGTGTTATAACAAACCTTAAAAAATAACCGATCATTATTCTTATCCAAAGTGAAAATAAGTCCTGAGGCTAAAAAATTACACTATCCCACTTTTATAATTTGACGATACTTTATGGTATCAACTAAAAACATCGTGATGTCAGACAGATCGTTGAAGGAAACAAGTGTACTCGTTTCACACGCCGCTGATTTCCTACACTTGCTTTGCACGAACTCCAATCTTTGAAATGCGGATTTATCCTCAAAAACCCTATTTTTACTTGTGCATCTGTAATAGAAACTTTCGGTCGACAGCCCAGACTTATAAACATTAACGTTTCCAGGGCACTTTTTAAAAGAATCCAAACAAGTTTTGACCAACAGACCGTACGCGATTTGACTACTAATTCAGCTGTTTATGTTGTGTTGGCTGAGATTTGTTCTTCGTATGAGATATCAGGAAACAATGCAGATCGTAACGAACAACTTATGAGTCGTTCCCAGGATGAAGTTATGTCTTTCCGCTCGTCAGTTCGGATGTGCCGCAGCTGATGCCGCGGTGTGTGTCCCATGCAGTACGTCATTGTTTATTGTATTTCCCTCTCGTTGTGTAAAGTATATGACCAACAATATGGACTATATTTTAAATTAAAATTAACAATTCCATTGGACTGAAACAGATGCCATTGTGATTGTTAAAATAATTTCACAATAAGTATGAAATTTACAAACTCTAGTATAACAACATCGTCGACGAGTTGAGGGACGAGTGCGTCCGTAAACAATAGTTGTTTCATTGCGTCAATAAGATTACAACACACATTCAGCGGTACCACAGTCATCGATTTTCACCCACATCGTGTATAGTTCCTTCAAAAGTTCCCTCTATTTCATCCTGAATTATTCTGTTTGCGAATTCGATGCATTTGTTATCCCTTCCAGCAACTTCAGCTTCATATGTTATTTTACTTCTTAAAATTATTTATCTTAAATATATCGAAATGTAACAATTGTCTCATGTCTCAGCAATGGAGGGAACATTGATAAACTGATAAACTGGATTGAGTGCAAGTTGAATGATTACAGGGCGCATAATCCTTCATTCTGGACTTGTTCTTTAGATGGCATGTAACATTTATCCCAAGGCTGATCTTCGGACAAATTCATTTATGATGGAACGATTTCAAGTGAAAACTCATAAAACGTGTCACTTTAATTCAATGTTGTGAAAATAACAAATTTATTTACGAGGTTGTTGGCTAACAAAAAAAAATTCCTAAGAGCATCCTAAGTCGCTTAGCTGACTGCCATCTGACCTTCAGAAAATGTGAAATTATTTTGGGTATATTTTACTTCAATTTTCGGACTTTGTAAGACTGTGATAGCGCTACAAGTCGTAGGTGACGAATTAAAATTATATAATATCCATTGATGATAGGGAAATGTTACTGATGAGGCTCGCCATTAAAAAACTGCTTGTTTGGTATTAAAACTATTGTCATTTTAACTGACTTTATTTGTATTCGAGAGAATTTGCAGTACAAGGGCAAATTCAGTAGATTGATTGCCCCAACGTAAGCGTATTTTTGCCTGTCGATCGTCCAATGCATAGTAACGGCTCGATGATGCACTTTTCTTATTACTTCCGGGCTAAGTAGGGCTCTAAGGTTGCGATGAAGTTTTTTCTGCTAAGACTGATGCTGTGAGTAATTTGCAACTATTTTAAATCAAGTTTCCTCTGCGAAAACTAACTCGTGTATTTCATTCTTTTCACAGAATTGAAAATAAAACTCGCCCTACAGCAGGCTGTTTTCTCCATAACACAAAGCTTGTCAAAAACAAATCTTTCAATCAGTACAACATCCAACTTCACCCAGTGTAGACGCGCCGTCTGCAAAACGCATGAGCACCTGGTACCGTGGTGACCTAACGGTGATCATCATTTGCATCGCTCATTCATGCAGCAACATCAGTCCTACCTCTGGTTCCTTCTTGCTATGTCATGCACAATCACTTCAAAGCACTTCATTAACAATGCGTAAGCTTGAAGTACCAACAATTATGGATAATTCCTGTAGGTATTCACTTGAATTTTCCCTCCATCAGACTTCGAGTTACGAGCAACTACTACAAGCAAATTGAGCAAGTTCACTGTCTGTTACGGGAGAATTTTCACTTCAAAACTTTTTTATTAAACACGTTGCATTATACACAGTATATGTATTAGGCTTTCATCGACTGACTTCAGTATTTCGTTGCGTGCAGGTCGAGACCTGTGGGTGCTAGTGCTGTCTTCATCACCGTACCGCCCGATCGTGGGGCAGCCCAACGTCAAGTATGTGGGCAACATGCACGGCAACGAAGCAGTGGGCAGGGAGATGTTGCTGCACCTCATTGAAGTAAGTTCTCGTTATATTTCACTTACCATTGGAATAACTACACAATAAGCTGCTCACTGTGGTCCGCAGGGAAATTTATTACATCTTGTTAAGCTCAGTGAAATTTGGAGGCAATAATATGATTCATATTCACAAGAGAGCCAATTCCTTTATCATATCACATTTGGATGCCAATACCTGTATTAGTTCTGCGAAATGTACTAAACTACGATGTTTGGCTTAATAAAAAACTAAGTCCTATTCTCAGAATTGCGAGACTTATATTTCAACATCGATGTGCATCAAAAATTTTCCCCCTGGAAAGAGATGCTATGTGTTTATGTAATTTTTATCAGAAAGAGTGTGTGGCGATTAATCATTACCCTGTATAAAAACGTACTGCATACATTGCTAATACGTACATAATAAAGTATAAGTATACAGTATTATGATAAAAGACAAAAATTAAATCAATTCTACTGAAATAGATCTAAAGTAATAAACGAAAATTAATAGATTGAGAGTGTTTCAACCAAATGAACATTCATTAGTCGTCCCCTGCGCTGGATGAGGAGGACTACTCAGTTCGAAATATTATCATGAAATGAAAACAACATTTTTTACTCAATTATGAGAAAATTCTCTGTAAAGCCCACTTAAATGCAGATTAATATTACATTCCCCGTAAGTTTCCGCAGCGGCAGCTCAACATATATACCGTGTGATGAAGGTCATTCCGGTCCCAAAGTAAGACATATTCTGTAAATTTCAACTTTTTTGTCACCTTGTTTCTAGTTCGATAATGATACTGGCATATGAGGCACAATTTCGAGCTCAAAAGTTTCTACAAGCAGAGCTTGATAAGTGAATTAAGCAGCTTGCTCAGCGATGAATAAACAAAAATGAAGAGTTTACCTCGTTGTTGATGCGCTGCTCCAACATGCTGTACGTATTTCTATGAGGACCAGGTGTGCCGGCGCAGACGAATGAAGCCTGTGCTTTTAAAATGAAAGATGCTCAGAGTGTTGGTGAGAATAGTGAGATCGCGTGATCTGTTGCTCGTAAGAAGACATTTATATTCACTTCATGAAATAGATTAGGCTTGCTCAGTGTGCTGATTTTAGGACTTGTTCCCCAAAGCTGACTTCGGACAAATTCATTTATGATGGAACTATTTCAAAATTATAAGCTATTAAATGTTGACTGTTTCATGTGTAAACTTCTGTTGACTACGTAGTCTAAAAAAGTGCATAGAATAGAGTCGGTCACTTTCCCTAAAATGCCCACCTGTAGAGGTATTAAAAACTACAATAATGTACTTGCATGTCCCTACTCTTTTTTATTTTTAGTTACGACTCTGAATAAAGGGCAAAATAGAAACTAGCAGAAATATATTCAATTCAGATAAAAATTGCAATCCAGACTTAAATTCGTGTGTTAGAAATTTCTGATGAATAAAAAAATATTATCAACAATCAGCAGTTCAAATTGTCTTGTCTCAAAAGGCTGCGATAAAACATGTGATTGCAAAATACGAAGGGATCGATAAGTCTTCTGAAAAACACATCATATTTACCGAGGTTTGCCAGAGAGGGAATCTCATTAGCCATGTTTAATTGGATTCATTACTACGAACGGCTTCCATGCAATCAAAGGCCAATTGTCTTCTAGGGTTAATTAATTAATTAA
Source organism: Orchestia grillus (assembly GCA_014899125.1). Classification (NCBI taxonomy): domain Eukaryota; kingdom Metazoa; phylum Arthropoda; class Malacostraca; order Amphipoda; family Talitridae; genus Orchestia; species Orchestia grillus. The sequence goes on along the minus strand of VOMN01071522.1, from coordinate 24,861 downwards.
TTCTGAAATTGGTGCTCCAGATGGAACAGGTGATCGTTACCCGTAGGTAAGTAGAGTCTACTTTTGACATAATTTACGCAACTTCTTAACAACGCGTAGGCTTTACGTAAGGGAAAAATGACCGTATATTGCTTCGCCTACTGACTAACAGAGATATATTTCGCTCACACGAGTACCGTAGATTTCGAAACTGGACTCAAAAGTTGTTATTAAGTTCAATGATTACCGAAGAGAAATATTCGATACTTCGGACAAATATTTCTGGATACTTGGAAGTTTCTACGCAGTTCTATTAGCGATAGGTCTTTTCCTCGATGTCGTGCGCTGGTTCGTGTGTCTACGTCCTTTCCACTCCCAATTAATTGGTCTGAATATTTCACTAGCAATAAATGTAAGAGCGAGTTCAATTTTACAATACTGATGGTAATTTTAAACACTAGCTAATTACGAGGGAAGTGGGCTACGTTATCTGATACGAGTGCATCAGGGTTGCCAACGTTGTGCGAGTATTTTGAATGGAGGAGTGGTAGCTGTACTTGAATTACTGAGATCAAATTTTGTTACAAGATGTAATGATTGGGAAGTTAGTTGATGACCAAAAATTTCTTGCACCAAGTTTAGAATGATTGTTTCTGACCCTATTTCTTGTAAATATATAACGATTTTGAAGTTAGCTGAACACTAAAAATTTCTTTCAACAGTATTAAAACGTTTTTCGTGACACCGCTTTGTCATGATATGCAATGATTTTGAAGTTTTATAATCATTAAAAAAATTCAATTTTAAAAAATCTTTCTCATACCATTTTTACAATTTATATCAGGCTTACCCTAATTCCTGTATAGAATCTAGATTACTGAGTAAATCAGCTCATTAATTATTTTTGGCCGAGGATACGGAGGTCGAATCAAGAGAGGACTAGTCTGGGACCGGAACAAAATGGTCTGGCAGACTTTGTGACCTGTACATCTCACATCGTCTGGCAGACCTTCGTGACCTGTACATCTCACATCGTCTGGCAGACTTTTGTGACTTGTACATCTCATAGTCTGGTAGACCTTTGTGACCTGTACATCTCACATTGTCGAGCAGGCCCGTACGTCTCACATTGTCTGGCAGACCTGTGCATCTCACATCGTTTAGCAGACTTTGTGACCTGTACATCTTACATCGTCTAGCAGATTTTGTGACCTGTACATCTCACATTGTGCTGTTTTGATAACTCATGCGTAGCACAGGAAAAATAACTGTTTTCATGATTAACCTCACTTCGGAGAACAAATGTTAAAACACTTAGCAGATATAACGAAATTATTTTTCGTAAATATGAACTAGTGCTTACGAGTGAGCTGTATTTCATTAAATTGTTTTTCACATTTTTCACTTGAAACATGAAGGAGCAACGCCCAAAACTTAATTGTGTAGAGCTTCAATTAATTTTCTTCTTAGAAAATTGCTTCTTAAGCTTGCTATGCTTTCTCTACGGCGAAAATTAATTATTTAGATAAAAAATATTTGACAAATAAGTTTCATTTCTGGATTCATTTATAAATTGTAAAAACGATAATAGATTATTTCTCAATCCAATAGTTTTTAAAGGCACTCAAGCCATCACATACAATATTCATCCATTTATTTTCTAAGTAATTTTTCATACATTAAAGTTTAAAAGCGGCATTTTTGTATCGTTATCATGTATTATCTACGACACAAGCCTCTGTAATTACCCCCTAGAAACGGAGAAGACACGGCACACGCTATCATCGTCACGAATAAATGCTGCTGTTGTTGGCTCGGAGCTCCCGATCGCTCGGCTGAAAACACGCCCTCAGCGAAGCCTCGATATTTCCTGAACTAAATAGCGCCATGTGGTGGCCGTTCAGACGTCGTTGAGTCTCTCCGCTCCGCTCCAATTAAGAACACTTAAGCAACTTTCTTCGCTGTCTCGGAAACGAGGCCGCTCCAGGAAATCTCAAACCAAAGTTTCCTGTTTTCTAACTCTGTTTTGACTTCTTTTAATCGCCTTTACGGGTTCAAGAAGTTTCCGTTTGAAAATTAGATTGTTCTTGATATTTTTCTGTCTTTCGAAAAATGTGCAGCCGAGGCCTTCTGAACGCAACAATTCTTGCCGCCGGTTCTGCTATTGGTGAACTGATTTTAAATTAATTAATTTCTCGTCCAAAAAGATGCAGGCCTCTAGCAGGTTTTGTTTAATTTTTAAAACGAAGATGCGTTCAGACTTCAGACATAAGAATGTAAATTAGGCAGTTATATTTCGCAGTAAAATTTTATTTGTGTCAACCGAGGTCCAATTTGACTGTGACATTATTACTTGAGCAGTTCCATGATTTATCAAGCCACCAGCACCGTTGGAAGAGTGATCACTACGGTCTGCTGAGAGTTATTCCCTCGTGTGCCATTGGCTAGTGCAAATGTACGCATCTATGTCAGCCATATTCTACTAATTCACTGTCACCATGACAAAAAACATCGATCTTTTACTTTACTGATGCCATTGTACGATGACCGTGCTGCACGGAGCATTCTTGGTTCTCAGAGCTGGATGCGAATTTCTGCCGATCGAGTCTTTCATTCCAAACATAAAAATCAACATAGATGACAGATAACAAAGGCGTCTGAAGAGCTTTCGAGGTTTCCTTAAAGGTCTTTAATAACTCAGTCAGAATACTGTTTTTAATAAGTGATATAATATTGCAACAAGAAGTTCAACATGTATGTATATAATTCTTCTGTGAAACATAGTAAAAAATTACAGCAAATCATAATTTCGGTCTCCTCTTCAAAATCCTGAGTTCGTGATGACATTAACTGCGTATAGAATGGCATGAGCAAGAAAAATCACAACGATGATAAAAAAGTAAAAATCTGATGTAACTTTCACTTCAAAAAACTAAAAAGTAAACTAAACTAAATATGTTCAAATATAAATTTCGTTCTTATAATTTGAAAAAGTCGTAGCTCTAATTGTATATCATTTGGGAAAAATAAATCATCAAAATGATCAGAACGATAAACAAAATTCCATTAATTTTAACAATTATGTAAATTATAGGGTGAATCATGTTAAAATGATAGGACAAAAGTAAGTTAGGGCTCATGCACAATCAACATGGCTGCTAAATCTGTGCCATTAGAAGTGGAAAAACTGATGGTGAAATTACGTGATGAAGATAAACTTTCGAGTGATGATGTTGCAAAGACTACTGGAAAGGCTAGGAGTGTTGTTTACAGTATCTTGAGAAACTTTAAGAAAACAGGGTCATGTGAAGCTAAGAAGTAACTCGACAGGCCTAGGAAAACAACTGAAAGAGAACATTGATCGATTTGTTAAAATGCCAAAAAGGATCGATTTGTCACGGCAAACAATATTTCGAGAGAAACTATTGCATGATTAACTATGCATTAAAATTCAAGATATACTCTTTCCCGTTGACTCAATAAAATCAATATATTTTGTCGAGTAGCTTCCACGAAAACCTCCATATTAGAGAAGAACAGATAGGCGAGGTTAAAATTTGCAACTGAACACGTCACGTGAACTGAAGGACCGTGGGAATGTGTTCATTTCAGCGATGATTCTAAATTGACGAAATTTGGCTCTAATGGGAGGAGGTTCTTTCGACGCTGTCCGAAGGAACGACATTCTGCTCAATGAAATTATCAAATAATTTTGATCACCTAATAAGTGTTATAGAGCTAGAATATTGTTTTTTTCAATTGATCGAACGAACTTTGTGTTTTGAATATATTTTGTCTGCATTGGTGACTTATTTCTCTATAATAACATATTCCATTATGTTTTATAGTAAAAGTTACATCAGATCATCCTATCATCTTTCTGATTTTCTCGTTTGCTACTGTATTGTTCTGTAACCGTGAAGCAGAACAAGCTCTTCAGTTTACAGCGGCTCGGTGTCAACACTAATTTACAACTGCCTAAGAGCAACGTAAGCACCAGGCTCACGGGCTTGTGTACACTAGCTTCTCCAGGAGACTGAACATGGCCCTGATATGCGGGGTTAGCGTGCTAATCTCTATTCTTATAGCGCTGTCAAACCATGCCTCTGATCTCTTCCTCGTATAATTCGCTTCATGTAAGGATAAATGAACTGAAACCTCCTGTTACACTGCCCCTGCAGCCAAATGTATTGATCTTTACTAGTAAGGAGGTGGGCGCTAACCGCTGATAAGTTGACTTCTCGCCGACCGTTCTGACCGACGAGTTCCCAGCTGTACATACGAGATCTACTGCAACGTAGCATGGATCATAAAACCTTCCACGTCAATATCGTTTGAAATTAAAACAGTGCCACGTTTACAGCTCTCATCCAATTTACCCGTGAAAGGTAAAATTCATGGCCTACGTACACAAACCATCGATTGCAAGGTTTTCTGTTGCCCAACAGTAACGAGGGATGTTATAAGAACTGCATTGCTCTACGACCCAGAAAACAACATCTCGCTAATTTATTTCTTCCCACAGTACCTGGTAACTCAGTACGCTCAGGACGCTTATGTGCGATGGCTACTGGACAACACTCGTGTGCACATCCTGCCCTCCATGAATCCTGACGGCTTCTCGGTGGCCAAGGAAGGAACCTGCCAGGGCGGCCAGGGCAGGTGAGGGACACATGTTGCTGGTTGGAGACACAGTGTTAGTGTGGGCTTCTGACGGTGCCGGTGAGGAGTATGGTGTGGTTGTGAGCTACTCCTGATGCATGTGATGGATGATGGATGCGTTTTTTATGCGGACACCTATTGGAAATGTATATTCGAGCAGGTGAAATGAAACTTTGTAGTGAGTGGTAACAAAATGAAATCTGGTCTAGATTGACCCGTGTTGTTGATTATGAGGGCTTGAAAATGTATTGTAGCATAGTTGAAAATCAAATGATAAGGGAATGTTGTCTATCCGATGGCGGTGACTCAATTGTTGATAATGCACGAATACTATAACGTCTTACGCATTCAATGTGACAACCTACGAAACAAATTGCAGCATTCGATCGAGATGCAACTGAAACACACGCGCCCGAACCGGTCCTTGTGAAATTAAATCTCATTCCTTCCGTAGTTTTGCTGTTAGGGCAAAAGTGTTCATTGGGCTAAGGAAAGCATCCAAAGGTCACCACGGTTCACTAAAGTTCATTCGTTATTTTATCGCCTACTAGTAATAACAACTTCGACGTTTCGCTTTTAAAATTATTCCATATCGTTTGAGCTAATTGTATTTAGATTTGATTAAGGCGATTGTCATTTATTTGTTTTGGCTTCATGGCGGTCTGTTAGTAGGTTTTGAAAATGAATTGCAAAATTCTACGAAATAAGAATAGTTGTAACGTTAAATGAAACAACCGCGTAGTGTCGTGTGAAGTTCTGTGTTTGCAACACTCTATTCTTAGACGGTTAACTTGTTTTGACAGATACAACTCGCAAGGATTTGACCTGAACCGTAACTTCCCGGACTACTTCAAGACCAACAGTAAGAACAGCCAGCCGGAGGCGGAAGCTGTCAAGCTCTGGATTGCTAGGATCCAGTTCGTTATATCGGCCAATGTGCACGGGGGCGCCTTGGTCGCTTCTTATCCTTTCGACAACTCGCCTAATACCCGTGAGTACCCCGGCATGATACTCATTCTAATCAGATGTTCAAGTTCTGATCGTGGGTAATTGGAACGTGGTTAATTAGAATGATTAATCATGCTTCGATTACCATGTAGTTGTTTTCCCGCTCATACCTAATGATTTAACGGGGGAGAGAATATTTGCTTTGGACAGCTCGCTGTTACTTTGTGAATAATTTATTTCGATTGTGATCCACTAGTGACCGTTCCTCGTGAGTGCAAGGAGTTTTCGGTGAATGAAGATTAATTTCGTACACTGTTTCTGGCGTCAAATCGAGCTCCCGATTAATTTAGACGTAAACATTGTCTGAACAGAATACGGAGTTTATCCAAAGGAAGACTCAGAAATGTGTATGGAGCAACAATTTACATGCATTAGTAGTGACCTGAGGTCCCATTAACGGTAACCAAATAGAAATACCATTTCCATGAACTTATTGGTTTGTTTGACTGTTCGGTACTGCAATGACTAATAAGCTTCTCGTTTGTAAATATGAAGCTCAATACATCTTATTGGGACGTAAAAGTTAAGTGCACTCCAAACGCGCAAAAGCTTACATATGTAAATCTACTATTCTGCTAAAGAATTAGTGGGTCACTCAAAAACTGAAATATGATGTAACTTATGAATAAGCTATGAAAACCTTCGTAAATTTTCGGTATGATTTACTGTTTTATTCAAAAAGTATTGCCTTCACTATAACCCAAGTTCGTCTTCCAATGACCATTTGCTGCTTTCAGTCGGTGGTTGACATTAAAAAACTCAACCGGCTCACATTCAATTGTCGCTGATGCCAGTTTCGTAGCTATGAAGATATAAATGTCTGAAGTGAATATGCTTAACTCTGAGAGCGAGTCTCACTCACTTAAACTATATCTGTCATTTCCGGTCTAATACGTATTGTCAGATTGTTTTGCATGAAATGGTACATTTTTGAGTTGGTTTTTGAACCTAATATCTAACATAGTACGTAATTACCTTCCTTAGAGTATCATCATCTTACGTATATACACAAACCTAACACTCCTTCTTTCCAGATGATATTTTCTTACACAGCTTTACAAATCAACCGTACGAAAATGACCTAACTGTATCAGCACAAAGTGAATCATTCTTCATTTGAACCATGTCAGGGTAGCATTGCCGCGTTACGTACTAGTACCGTTCAAATCAGAATGGTATGTACAGAGATGGTTGCATTGCGAAAGCTTTGTTGTTAAAATTGTGGTCATGAAGATAAATCAAGGGGAAGACCACTATCGGGTACACTCGTAAACTGTCAGTCTGTGATAATTGTGTGACTTGAGAACAATTAAATACTATGGTTGACTAAACTCAGAGAACTACAGTCTTCAACTTTCATAAGAAATTTCAATGACAGCTTCATATTATGCACGAATTGAATATGTAAGCAAAAATTAAATAAAAATATTATAGACGCCAGAATCCGGATGGCACACGCTCATATGCTTCTCAAGCGGCTGCTGAATTGCTACATAACAGCAATAATGAAATTTGACCTCTTCTCCATGTTTACGTATCACTTATAATTATAATTATCATAATTTTTGAAGCATTTTGAATGTTTAAGTGCGATAAGATATTCTCTAATGAGAACAAAGAAATCAAACCATGCATTTGTACTTTTTATCTTATCAAACGATGGAAAGTTTCATAAAAATAGGAATAAACATCTGGGAGAATTTTAGAAAAACTTTCTTCGACATGGTGCGTACCCGTGCTGAATTGGTCGCTAAATTTCGGTGAGTGCATAGGGGTCGTTTGTGTTTATGTGATAGTCACGCAGCTGGGGCGACTTGGTTTACGTTCCTTTTTTCTTTTAATTTTTTGAACACCTATAGAACGTTACAGCTGAGGAAATTATCAACCATGAACAAAGATGTGCCTGCACATATAACGCGTGCTCTCCCCGTGGCATTGCAACCTTAATTGATGTCGTGATCCGATGCCCAAAATGAACTACATCGAATCTGCAATTGGCTGAATTAAATGAACTCTCGCGCCTCTATCACGATTTTTGGATAAATTCAATTAACCACCGGCTAAAAAATCCATCAAAGCCGTCAATCAAAGTCTATCGCTGGGCTGCTACGCTTGTCACTAAAATCTATTGTTGAATATTCATCATTTGATCGTTTGGAGCAAGTTATTGTTGAATATTTATTGACTTTAAATATCATTGCTAATAACTGAGATGGTCATGTCACTGCAGTAAGCACGTTTTGCCTTGCAATCGAGCATGGAAGCTTGACTGATGCACACTTAGATTCACAAAGTGTTGGATTGGACAGACAAGAAAATTCATTACTATTCATTAGACAAGAAAAATTCGAATCTCCAGTGACAAAACTTTACTTATTAAAAATGTAATCGAATTCACTTCTAAAGATATCGCCAAGCTTACAAAATACACTGGGTACATTCCTTTTCGATACTCTCCATAATAATGACCTACGAGTATAATAATGAACTACGAGTATAATAATGACCTACGAGTATAATAATGACCTCCATAATATTCTCCATATTAATGAACTATAGGCCCTCTTATACATTGGTTTCATGCTTGTTCGTGGTCACTCATAAACAGTTTCGTGAAACTGTCCATAGATGATGACAATTAGTTCATTTTTTGAGGGTTCACTACATCTGAAGTTATTCGTGAAGTTCAAAATTTTATTTAAAATGGATGGGAAGTTAAGATAATTAACTAAGTTATCGTTCCTTATGGTTGATGAGCGTTACCGACCAAATTTAAAAACATGCAATTTATTGTTAGGCTTTTTGTCGATTTATATCTAGAACAGTATTATTTAATGGATTATACTAGGTGATTTCTTAATATGAGGCCTAAAAGGATATTTAATAACTTCTATATTATTGAATGGATTTAAAAACCAAAGCATTTCTGAAACCCTGCAAAATTCTTGTTTTATTCTGATTACTTTTTGAATATAATATTCTTGATGTGCCGCCTCCTGAGTGCAGACAAAAATCGGAACGATTACGCTGGCTCTTCTTAGCGCTGCGATGCCTTTCTGGGGGCATCTTCGTTGCTAAACTGCTGGAATCCAAAAAATTCTTAATACATCAAAAATTCATGTAAATAATTTTTTTTGATGGAGAGGTAGACACTTGACATTTCTTCCTGAAATTTCGCTATGCCTTTATTATGCTCCTTCCTTGGTTGAAATAGGGAGTTGTTACGAAGATGAATTGTTCTTTCGTCACCTTGACATTTTTGAAGTAAAGCTAAAATTATATGTCTTTTTCATTCGAACATGACTTTTATGCCAGACTGTGTATCTAGGTTTCAAGACGTTCCAATAAAACCAGTATTTTTCAAAATTCCATAAATACTCTGTTTTTTTAAATCCATTCAATTAGATAGAAGTTGTTTAACATTATTTTAGGCCCCATACTTAAAAATCACCCTGTGCATTTACCCAACACTTTCCAACATCTCTCGCTGCCCGTCTCACTTGTGTAACGCGTGCCTTTGTTATTCATTGGTAAAATATCTCTTGAGTGCCACCACTTTGTTGTGAAGTGTACCTCAACCCATATCTCTTTCTTGTTGTTATCAATAGTTCTGCTGCTCCGTAAAGTGACTTTTGTTTTCTCTGAAATGCGGGTCCTGGAAGCGAGGACTGTCGGCGCAAGCCTCTCTGCGGAGGTAATCGAATTCTGTTTCTGATCTGCCTTACTTTTCAGGCCATGCACGCCGCATGTCCTCTGTAATAAACTGAATGTAGCTCAAGTTTTTTATGCTATTTGGGTATAAACGTTATTTAACATCATATTCGGTCAATGTTGTTTTTCTATATTTCTCGGCTTCAGTTGGTTGTGCACTATTTACCAGATTCTCAGAACTACAAATATATCGATGAAGCGATGCTGTCAACTAGCGTTTCGTGTATCCCAAAGAAGTGGTCTGATTGTTTTTCATAATCTCGAAATGGTGCGAACGTGATATTTGTTGAACTTTCAAAATCATGGAACGTATTTAACAAATGATGAGTTTTCTGTCGCCACAGATGTGTTGCATACCGTGGTATAGTTACCCATATGCACCAGGCTTCATTCGTAAGAAAATACAGCTTTTCAAGGTTTTGTTGCATGCTATGCTCAAGTTGTAAAATAGAAGCGAATATTAAACTTCAATCGCATTTGGAAATAGAGTCTAATCATTTTGGATGGAGCCCCACGTAAGTTTACTATCATTTGAAATCCCCGTCCTGTCATTGGCATGTACTTTTATGTTAATTTTTTTGTTATTCTGTACAACCAACACATGTGAATCATTAGAACACTTGTGTTTAGGGGCATGCAATTATCGACCTTAAGATTTTCATGACCAGCATGTCTCTAAATTCCTCCTCCTTTTATGACTCACGCAACATTACCATTGGATATGAAGCATTTATACTGAGACTGCTTACATTTGCTAGTATTCCTGCATCTTTTCCAAAAATCGAGACGTGCCTCGAGCCGGTCCCCAGAGAGTTACGGAAAAAAGCACCAGGACACATGTCCGTCTCGTTAGCGCGCTGGACCACATTTTCAGCACGACTCAGACTCGCGCTTGCTCGGCACACTGAGGAGCTAAATAAAAACTCAAGAGCCCTTAAAAAATGTGTAAGCCTAATTCAATTTTTTTTGCATTCTGAATAGTATTTTGGCTGCTGTTCGTACGAATAATACGCTGGATAGTGTGGAAGTTTGTAATTCTGTGAAAAATCAACTATGATGAATTTATTATAGGTTTCGTGTAAAATTTACATTGAAAATTATAATAAATTTGAACACGTAACTATGTTAAAAATGAGTGCGTCAATTTTTAAGCAAATAAATTTGAAAACTTGAAGAAAGTTGTTAGAAGAGTTAAATATTAATTCCTAAAAATTGAGTGTTCTATCTGAATGAATGACATCCGCTAGAAATGCAATGTTTGTGAACACTTCTACCTTGTAAAAATACCATAAGTTCACAAGTTGTAGGGGAGTGTTGCCTCAACCAATTCTCATGTTAAATTTTCTTCAGCCCATCATTATGTTACACGTAAAAGTACTTTTTCAGAGTAAAAAGCAGCATTCTGAAAGTAAGGAAACAACCTTAGAATAATGGATGTTACCTAAACATTTTAGTATCCGTCTTAACTTTGCAATCACGAACTAAAATTAGATAAATGTATTTCACTGAGTAGTTCTATAGTTTCTTGAAGTGGATGATTAAGCAAAGCTTCATCAATATTCGTGGAAGGCGTCGCCTGAGTGAAAGCAACTTGTCATTGGCAAAATATTCGGCTGGCTGACATGAGGTTAACAATGACGGTCATTAATCCAACTAAATTTTGGAATAAAATAAAGCAAAAATTTAAAATGTCGGTAAATATAGCACTCTTTAATTAGAACACAAATCCTCCTAAATGCACTAATACACCACATCATGGGATAATCATGGTGGATCCCACATCATATTTCGCTGTCATGTTTGTTCATCTCCAGAAAAATCTTGTAAAAGTAATAGTGAAATTTAGAGAAACAGCAAATTACGAACGAAACAGTCAATTACTCCACCAACAGACTAAAGAAGGGGAGACATCGAATGCCTCAATGATTCCACCAGCCTGAGCCAAGCAATGGTGGATCGTAATGTTGTGCCCTCAATTACCTCGAATGTTCAGCTAGGGCTCCGACTTCAATCGCGTAGACAAATTTTGGAAACAGTAAATGATTCAAGTATGGGAAACAAATTTTTCATTAGTAAAAAATTAAGTTAGATTCATTTGTAAAGTGATGAATATATACTGATAAGTGGGTCTTTAGACCAATCTTAATTGAAAACCTGAAGTATCTTCTTCGATTGCGAAAACAACGTTTAGAAAATGATTTTGTCACTACAGCATTTTCAGCAAAATATGAACATTACTTTTCATGACCTGTAACGAAAGCATTTTCAGAACACTTTCGAGAAGTTTTTTGTCCTCAGTTTGTCTCTAGTTATATGTATTCTTTGATGTTTTATTTTCATTAGGTTTTGTGGCATTTTGTTGTACTAAATTCAATGTTTTCCCGAAACATATGTAGAGGGTTACAAAATCCCTGTTAGACGCGCTTTACATTGGTCAAATGTGAATATAACACACTTCAGGCTATCTCTCGCTGTTTGACTCACTTCACATGACTCAAATGTGAATATAACACACCTCAGGCTATCTCTCGGTTCGTCTCCATACACACCTAATTAACACGCATTAGTTTGCAGCATTGAATAATTATTAACAATCATAGTTTTATCTGTATACTATATATGCTTTAGAAAATTTGGTGCATGAAAAGATCTGTCTGCACGCCATGGGAAAGAAAAAAAATTGATGTAGTGGCACTACGGATCTTACGCATTTTACCATATCCGTTGAATTTGATGGAATTTAATTTTTCGAAAATTTTACAATACGAAACTGAATTTATAAAGTGAAATACATTGAGGGCTAGCTGCTTCAAGGATAAGTAAAAAACCTATTTCGTTTCGTTGCAGCAAAATCATTCCATGTGCAATGAATATTTTTATGAAGGATTCTAATTAGATTCAGTAAAATGTGGTTTGTCGAATACAGACAATTTCGATCCAGCCCTAAAATTGCCCCTACCACGGGTCCTATTCGTTTCCCTCGGAGAAATACGCTAGAAATCAAATGAGTTCTCTTACACAGCTGACCGAAAAGGCGAATCCGAGTTTTGCTACATTTGAAGAGCGTTAGAAGAAGAGTTTTCCGAAAAATACTGACAGTTAACTTTCAGGTATTATAATCAGCTCCCCTTCTCTGGCTTGAAGATAAACGGTAAGCTGGTTGTAAACCTACTTTGGTTTTGTCATACCACGCTTGCTTCAAACTTCTCGCTAACAGTTTGTAGGTGTACGTTACAATCTGTCAATACTCTAGGTTATACAAAATTCATAGCGAAAATTGTGACAAAGTACTTCTAGGACGCTTTGTGATAGTTACTGATACTCTGAGCTATGGAGCTGTTCAAAAACAATCCCTTCTTATTCTAGTGAAACCATAATTTTTAAACGGAACTGGTATAAACTACAGCACCTGAAGATCGCTGAAGTCCCAGAAACGTCCCTCCTAAATTTAGAATCTTTGAAATAATAACTCGATAGAGCCACGGGCTGAGTTCTTTCAAAGACTCACTCTTGTATCTTGCAGTATACATGTAGATACATAGGTCAATAGAGGAACGTTAGCAAGTTGTACAGACCCGGATCGACTGTGTTGAAAAAATGGGAGATGAATTTCTTATTTGAGATTCGCATATACGCATATATAAAATGAGTCAAATAAATATTCGTAACGTACCAAATAATTTAAATTTTTTGTTAATAAGCATATTTTGGAAAACCTTGGAGAATTGCGAGTCTTACGTAAGAATGAGCGAGATCAATCACATTATGTAATGTTTAGTGAAGAAAAATTTGTTTGAAAATGTAATTCAAACAACAACGAGAAAAGGAAAACAGAGTAGCAAATAAGTATTGGTAACATAAGGTTCAACTCCATTGATACATGGTCGCATAGCCCTCACTAGCTACCACCGCTTGCCGTCGATGCTTGTATGAAACACTTGGGTTAGTCCGGAGATACTTTCTGCCATTCTTCACGGTAGTGTTGTTCCAATTCAGCTAGATTTTATGGTTCCCTCATTCCAACTTGAATCTTCAACAGTGTCCAAACATTTTCAAATGGATTGGGACCTTACAATTGTACAATTGTGTAGGCCCATCTAAAACCCTGACCCTCTTCCAACGGAGCCACTCTGCAAGTGTACTCCGACTTGTGCTTAGGGTTGGCATCTTGTTGAAACAACCGTTTAGTTCTTTTTACCCGAGGATTAGAACAGAAGGCATCAAGCTTTCAGATAAAATTTCTCAATAATTGGTAGAATTTATGGTTCCTTTAATGACGCGGAATCGTCCTAGGTCTACAGAGGAAAAACGACCCCATAACTTGAAGCTTCCACCACCATGCTCCGCGGCGTACAGGGTGTTTCGTCGCGACGTGAAAGTATTCGGCTTTCGCTCAACAGTTCTCTGGTAATAATTGCCGATACAGGTCGATTTTTGTCTCATCTGGCCATAGAATATCATAAAACGTCGTCTCATTCATTGATTAGGGCATTTGCATATTGCAATCGAGATGCAACGTGTTTTTTCTTCAGCACTGGGACTTTTCGAGCAGCGAGGTTCTTCAGTTTTCTTCACGCAGAACATTGATATGGTTTGCTTCGATGCGTTCACCCCTGCTGATGACAAATGTTTTGCTAATTCTCGGGGAGATATTTGAGGTATCTTAACCACAGTAACAATTTCAAAGCGATCTCGTTTTGATGAATTACTGCGACCACCCGATCTTGCTTTATCGACCACAATCCCTCCAGATTCACATTTCTTTATAATGGCCTGTATATTTTTAATAGGAATAGAAAATTTCCTGGAAATTTTTTTGTGACCGGTGCCAGCCTTGTGTTCCTTTATAACCATAATCCTCACTTAAAAACTATGTTCCTTGGATTTTGGCATCGTGAGAGTTCTGAGACTTGTTACTTGGGCAAAGTCTGTTACCTCACTGAAAACCAAACCGGTCAATGTACCCTTCTAGACTACGCACACTGTTTTGGAATTTTCTAAAAAATCGCTAGAACAAAATTTCATTCATCTTGAACATGCCGGTAGTACTGAATTGAGTTACTCGAAGATTATAAATTTTTGTTCCAATACTTATTGCCACCCTGTATTTTTATATTCAACTGTTATTGGAACATTTTTAAATAAATTCTTGTTCACTGACCATTGCCTGATGAGTTTGATCTCGCACTTTCTCATGTAGGATTCCCCATTCTTCAAGGTTTTCCGAATGTGTTTACCAGCGAAAAACTTAAATTATTTAGTATGTTACAAATACTGATTTAACCCATTGTAAGCATCATTGTTGACGAAATCTTAATACCAATTAATGCATTATGAATTCGATTATATGCTTGACACGTTCCTTGCGTTAGGTTGGACCATTTTTAGGTTATTCGAGAGACAGGTTAGGTTTGAATTCGGCGACACCTCGTGTTTTGAAGCTGGACGAGCTTCCTCCTTGTTCGCTATTCTTCTTCCCTCGGATTAACGGGCTTAGTTGTTTTGATTATTCAAATGAGAGTTTTCTTTGAAAGTAATCAAAATGCGAGTGTTGACTTACAAGCAAACCATTACCCAACAGCGGAATGAATTGCTTCGTTGGTGCACCCGTGGCCCAACACGTGAGGAACGTGTTAAAATTGTTTCAAGATAACGTTAGTAGTAATGTCAAGAATTTTCGTGCTCAGGAACTCGTGCCATTTCTATCTCCTGATCAACCTGTTTACTTTTAGGCCTGGCAATTATGATGTGGGAAAATGACTGCATTTTGTGCCTTTAGACTTGCAAGGCAGTAAAATCTAAGTCTTTCACCATGCGTTCACGCTTCAAGCTTGCCCGGGCCGATTCAGTAGATATTTTTTGTAATATTTTACACTCAACATTTCATGGTGGAAGAGATGCGTGCACTTAAGAGTTGAGGTTCACTGTTATAACGTATACAATAACCCTAATCTTACTCTGCCTCCATTTTAGGATTGTAGCCTTTTCTCAGTGTGGAATTTGTTTTCGTTGCACTAACCTAAAGGTTCTTGACACCAAAGGACCTTTGCATGCTGAAGATCTCCTCCAATACATGGAAATGAGGGTCAAAGCCATGAACCAAGAACTTCAGCTCAGGGAGGGTGAGTCTACAGTCTCAGGAGAGTCAGACTGGCCTCTGAGCTCTAAAATCGTCGCTGCTGAGTGTTAATTAAGGTGGCCAAGCCAACGAACAACATTAAAGCAGATGGTTTTTTTTTGTGTTGGTAAATGCATGCAAAGCTTTTAACTGAAATGAATTATTAGTTCAATGTGGAGCAGTAAAAATATTCGATAAATTAGTTGTGCCGGAATTCGCACCCGTCAACCTCGTATTAGTTCATAAAACTGTGAATAAACTAGTTTCACTCGCGTGTAGTAAAATTCAGTTTGCACATGCTTTGAACTGAGAGAAGTAACTTACATCTATGATCAGACTTCAGACTGTAAAGAAGGCACTTAAACTGCATTGAAAATTATTGCAATGTCTGCGCGCAGTATGAAAAATAGCGGAATAATTCATTAACGTCTTGGCATCGTTCGCACATTAGAAGTTAGATAACGCCGCGTCTTCACTATCACGACTTTCACACCCTAATTCCGCAACGTTAAAACTGTAAACAGGTCCCGTTAAGTTTGGTGCCTCGGTGATTTATAGTCATGACTCGAGTAAGGAAGGTATCATCGAATTGTTTGACTCTTCTTTTTTTGTCCTCGATAAAGTTATATATGACTGAGATGAAAAAGTTCCACGTCATAATAGCCTTGAAAATGTTCAGTTACGATTCGATGGTTACCAACAAGTTACTTAATCCATCTTTAGTTGAGGAAAAGCTATCGACCAAACTTGTAAACGTATTATTCGAATACGAGGAGTTTTTCGTGCAAAAATAAATCTTTCTTTCATTTTGGCACTGATTGGGAAGGTATTGAGAATGCCGAACACTTGTATCGAATCATTTCATTCTTCTTCAGCGTTGCTAAATCCGGGGAAATGGTTCTGAAATCGAGGTCGCTTTCCGTCACTGCTGTGGCGCTCCTGAATGGCTTAATTAGTTTCGAAGTCCACGTGACTGGACTTTTTTGCTGAGAAAGCTTTTCGTTCCATACTGATGTAGATCTCTCTCAGAATGCAGAGGCAAACAAGTCACTTAGAGTTCCAATGTCAACGGAATAAAAAAAACGCATTTATTGATACTTTTAAAGGTTGTAGAAGGGCCCTGAAGTGTCCAGCGCCAATTTCTGAGTCAACGTAAATATATTCGAGATTGTATAATTTATTACGGATTTTTCGAGAAAAAATCCGTAAAGTAAACTTTTTCTGATATTAAAATAACATTCCAGCTAACGAAATTTGAATAAATTTCGTTGTTTAAGGCTGACTCGTACGTACAGTTTACTGAAGAGGCAGTTGACTTTTTGTGTGGTTCACGGTTTTCAAGATCTTATGGATGTTATTTGTATAATCACATCTCCAGTCACTGTGAATTTGATGGTCCATCTGAAAATTTGACTTGGACATGCTACTAAGCCTACGACCGATTTGACTTGGACATGCTACTAAGCCTACGACCAATTTGACTCAGACATGCTACTAAGCCTGCCTACTACCAATGTTATGAGTTATAAATCTTCGAGCCCTACCAAACTACGTGCGATATCTTGATAAAATTCATTACCTGTACTCTAGTCTATATGTTTCATTGTCCATAACAGGCCAGCACAATTTTAAATACTATTTGAAAAGTCAGTGTGGCTTTCCCCCAGAGCAGATGGTCTCGGCAAATAAGTATAGTTGATATGTAGTTACGCCAAAAATTGCTCATTTGCACTCAATGTTTGCAGAAAATCCTCTTCACTAATGGATTCAGCGAGGTATCAGCGAAATTGTACTAAAAACTATATGGATCATAAATTTCAGTAAACTTTACTCTAGAGCAAAGTATGTTTTTTTTCTTTTAGTATACACATAATCAGATCATACGCACGCCGAAATAACGCTTAACCATCAAAATTTGGAATGAGTATGAATACAACCGTTGAAAATCAGGAAATATTTTAACTATTTGTGCGGAAATTTTTATAGACACTCATTATTACAAAGCTCTGAGTCTTATGGAGTACTGTTGAGTGGTGTTGTTTAGTACGAGGCATGTCTTGAAACTAAGAGTAGTAACTGATCTTCTGACGCTCAATTGGAATATTTTCCTACTAAATTGGGAGTACTGCGTTCAATGTCAATGTGTTCGGAGTAGAATGCGCGCGTTTGCCACAATAGGATGAGACCCGAGTTGAAGTGCTGTCAATGAGCGTCTTCATTCCGAATCTCATCAGCTGTGAGTTACAGAATGGAATCCAATTTCTTCTCGAGAAGAAAAACGCGCCGTACCAGATGTCCAATAAAACTGTAGAGCTCACTACGCCACTGAGATGAACAGACAATCAATGCATTGGGGTCGTCCCTTCCCACCATTAGCGAAAAAATCGTAGCCTAGCTCTTGTGGGAACATGAAGTGATTCTCCTCTTTGAATGTTTGCTTCAGGGGGAATATTAATGCTGCGCTGTATTGTGAAACCCTGAAAAAACACGGTGATTCAGAAAGAAAGAAGAGGAATGATATCGAAGGGAGTGTTCGCTGCACGATGACGCACGTCCCCACTCAGCCAACCCCACGAAGCAACTCTTAATTAGAGTCATTTGGTTCGAAAATCATCAATCACTCCGCTCACGGCCCCGATTGACACGAGATCTTATTTCTTCCCCTCTCTAAAGTCGTTTGAGTGGAAATTCTTTTCGACATACGGTGAAGTCCAGAGTAACATCAAACGATGGGCTAAAGAGGCAGCAGGAAATTTTTTTAGCGCAAGTGTGAAAAAGCTCATCCTTTGGCTCACAACGCGCACTGAAAAGGAAGGCGACGACATGGAAAATAGTATTTAATGTACGTGTAAGAATTTATGAATTTATTAAAAATATATGGCCCTTCCAATTTTTAAAAAATGTAGTACTCTTACTTTTTGGATATGCTTCGTATAACATGAACAAAGTAATGTGTTTTTGATATTTCCCCACGACTGATAACATGCACTTCATGTACATCAACGTAACTAGACTATTTGTAGCTTTTTTGAGAGACTTGCCGTACCTATGACTTTTTGTTTTCGAGTGTTGACGCACGTTGTAATAGCACTTTTCAAATGTGTTGTTGCTTGTTTCTGCACCACAGCTATTTTGTTGAACCGCTTCAATTAAAATAAAATATATTTTTTTCGTATGCATGCCTTAAAATCAAATTTGTGATGCCTGTAAGTAGTAACGCGTTTTATTAGAAAGTATATCGTAGTATTTAATTAAACAGATATCGACTAGGAGAATCTGCAATGTATGAATGTTTTTCTTGTTACCTATTATATATTATTAATCGTAGTGAAACCATGAATGTTAAATTTTGCAAGGTAAGTAGACATTCCGCTAGATCATGGAATCCACAGACGTATGTGTGTCTGAACACATTCCCGGGATTCTGTTCACGAGTATACCAATGAAAGAATTCATTCCACTGTTACGCAATGGTTTGTGTGTCGACATTCGTATATTACTTTCGTTCACAGAGAGCCCTCATATATGGATATAAAAATAAATAAAACCAATAATCTCTGGAAAAGAGAAAGACCGATCATGAAGGAAGCATGTCCAACTTCTAAACGCGAAAGTGTCTCGAAATTCAAACCTAACCTAGCAATCGAACAACTTAACTATGGAGCAACCTAATGCAGAGAACCTGTACACATATGGAGCACGGTGCGACCAACGTGTTATTAATTAACATAAAAATGTACTTCTCGTAACGAAAGTTTGTTATCACATGCGATTCATACAACGCAGGCGAAAAAAATCCAATTTTTTATTTGAAGAATTCGATTTTGTCAGTTGTATATTGGTGCTTAGTTGAGATGAGCATGAATTTTTAAATTTTTCTGTAAGGTCCTGATTCTATTCAATACTTCTTTTTTGTTGTATTCGTAAAACTGTTTCTCAATACTCGCGAAGTCTATCTGCAGTTTCTAGTAGAATTATCTCTTAGTATCGCTACTGCTCGATATTTGTTTTCATGCTCCAGGCTTCGAAAATAAAGGTTTGAAATGTGTTTATAAATCAAGCAATACGTTCTCAAGCGCTTGGCAATTCAAATGCAAAAATTCTTCTGATTCATTTTGTTATATATGTAGAAATTTTATACTTCTGTGTCGCGGAAATATAACAGACCTCGTAGAAAAGTTTAATCAATTAATTTTGGTACAAAACTGATGGATCGCGATAAATCATAGAATCTTGCCAAAGCGTGCGATACACAGGGTGCTCTGTGTACTTCAGAACCTAGTAACGTCCGCCGAGTAAAAGAACAAAGATTGAAAATATAGCAGTACGTAGCTATGCGACCACTGAACGTTATCTACATAAAGTGGAAGCAGACCAAATGAACGAAATCATTCTGTGGAACCACCTTCTGCGATAACAGCCTGTACACGCTTCCGAAACCGTCTACAGGTGGTAATGAGGTGGATGCTGCGATTGTCTCATGGCATCCATAGCAGCTGCTCTGAGAGTTGCAACGGTATTGGGCAAATGCTTCTTGGAGACACTCTCAATCACATTCTAGACGTATTAGTCGAAAAGGTCGACATCAGCTTGGGGACCACATTTGAGAAGAACCAAATCATTTGTGACTGTTTTAGATGTTTCAGTTTATTCAAGAAGCGCTTGGCTAGGATCACTGCGCTCTCGGGCGCCCACGAGACATGGAATTGTCTCTCTGCATCGCGTGCGACTTCCCACGAAGGTTGTCATATACTACACGACGAATGGTGGCCTCATCAACATGAAGCTCCTTGCCGAGCTCACATGGGCTCCTCAAGGTCCTATTGGATCTCAAGCTGGGCAGAATTGATGAAATCGGGCATCCTGACCATGTCCGCACTCCGACGAAGTCGTTACTTGTGAGAAACGGTTTCCATATCCCCTCTAGCACCTTCCAGTTCTCTTCGAACCTCGGATACGAATGACCGGCTGAATTACAGCAAGGCAGCGATTTCAGAGCCTGAGTGTCTTGCAGCCACATGGAGACCACGACAGCAAGCCTCTTCATTTCTCGTGTTAGCTCAAGCCCCGCCAATCTTCATGAGCGGCTAAAGAAGGCGTGTTACGATGACGTACAGGAAGGACACTGTGCTCTTCATAAAGTGTGTTCTCAAATACCTGGCATACCCTTTATACATTGAAAGATATTTGACGAACAGTTCTGATTCAAATATACCTGTACAAACTCTTGGAAAATTATTAGCACACAAAACATCGTAATTTAGTCATTAGTACACTTTAAATTTTTCAAATGTAGTTGTGACTGAAGAATAAAAAATATTTAAATAATTGATGTGATTCAGTATAGTGGACGCTTTACAATTTTGACCTAATTCCATTGTAGCGAAATATGGCGTATCATGAAACCGAATGTTGGAATATATCTATTTTCATGAGAACAGGCTTCGCTAAGAGACATTCACATTGCATCTGGAACCCGGATTTCAACATCGTAATACGACTGAAGATGCATTTAAATAAAATCTCAATTCGAAAACTTACGAGCCTGCTTTATCAAAAACTATTTTGAAGATATTCGTAAGGGTATTGGGAGAACGTCAGGGGAATCAGATCCCGAATTTAACATCCGCATATTTGGAAGTGATAGGGATCCATAAAATTTTAATCAGAGTCGAATGATTTTGTAAGGAATTTGAATTTTTTTTAAAAACATTTAAATTCCATCTTTAAGACAAAACACTTAGCTCATACACACGCATTTCATTTTGCAGAGAAGAAGAACGTCTTTGTATTCAGAACAGAATGGTTTACTCTATTTTTTGCGGTATTTCTGGTTCGCTAGAGCAGATGGGGGCTGCACTTGCGTTTACACGACTAGTGCTTGATTTTAGACAATTACCAGATAAGACTTAAGTGTGTTGTTTCCATAACGGTAATCTGAACGTCTCGATACTGAGTGTGTACGCAGTAAAGTTAAAAGGAATGTATGAAAAGGAATGTATGAAAGGAATGCAGTAAAGGAATATTTTAGATTTAAATGAACATTTAAATCGAATGCAAGGAACTTGTTTTGAGAGTCCTGTATGCATAAACTTAAGAATTGGTACTTGGTTTTCCCAAGAGCAAGAAGTGACGTTCAAAATACCCTTACTTCCCTTCATTATTGGACAGCCCTGATAAACAAATCAAACAAACTAGGCTAGCAGGAACAAGACTTACTGTCTGAGAAAAAATTAATAAATCCCCCTTTGGTGAGTGGAGAAAAAAATCCTCTGCATTTTAAAATTGATGTGATATTTTAATATTTGAGAACTTTCCATACGAACGCTGGGTGTTTCGAATGCATTTTTTCCGAATTTTCAAGTTTGAGATGTGAAAAAATTATAGCGCGAATTTTTTTGGTTTGCGTGCACGAACATGAGAGATACTAATTTTTTATTGTTTATGAATGAATAAGAGAATAAGGCCTGTATCTCATTCGTGGATTCCATGGAAAGCATGTTTAATCAATATATAGTAAATGCCCACGAAAAAATCTTTAAAAAACTTTCGAAAATTACAACGAGGTAAGTTACAATGCAGACTTAAAATACATTTGATTAACTGTCATGTGGGCTAATGCCTAATTGATTTCTGTCATGAAAGGGACGGAAAAGAAAGAAATTCCGCCTAGAAATGAAAATTATGGTTGAACGTTACCAAAAGAGACTGGAATAGCCACGTATTGACTGACTGCTGATAATGTATTGAAAGAGATTTGTATCAAAAAGCAAATAAGCTAATATGTCTCATGAAAGAGAAGTTAGGTCAAAGTGAGTGAGAGCTTCGTGTTTCTTTGTCTCGTTTCGACTAATTTCAATCATAGAAATGTTGTTTTATCTTTCTTCGAAATGAATATATCCATGAAAGTTGAAAATAAATGCCGCCACGTGATTTACAATTTTGGTCCTAATGTGAAAAATTTGAAAAATAGCCCATAAATGAGAATCAGAACTTGACTGAGCAGAATCCGATTAAAATCAAGTTGTACATATTCAAATAACCGGCAATTAAGTATCGCATGCCATTCAATAAAACACGTGTTTCCCAGTTAAGTAGAACATTTGTACATTCCTGTACTTAACGGATGCACTATCAACGAAGCGCGACCTTAACAATAAGTTATTGAAGACTAGAATATTCGCAACAGAACCTTGCTGGACTGTTGCACTTCTCAACACATTTAAATTTGCGCATTGTCATCATTGCAGTCATGCGAAGTCGATTAATGACATCTTCTGCCTCAGTGTTCCAGCAATTCTACTCGAATCCGTCGCTGACGCCGGACGACGACGTCTTCCGCCACCTGGCCGAGACCTACTCCTTCAACCACGCCACGATGCACCTCGGACTACCTTGCAAGCCTGGTGCCGCCGCCTTCCCTAACGGTACCACCAATGGTGCCCAGTGGTACCCCTTGACCGGTGAGTTGTGGCTGTCAACTTCCAATAATTATAATACCTTGCAAGCTGCTCCTTCCTCTGGATGGAGAANATTCTTATCGAAAGAAGAAGAATTTAAATTTTCCAAGTTTGAGTGCGTTCACGGAATAAGTTCAATAACAACCAGGAATACCGGAACCATTTAAGAACCCAGTCTTCCTGAGAGCAGAGATTATAATTAAAATTTGCTAAAATCATTAAACATTCAGCGTAAATGTGAGACTTCAAAATTTTACAACTTTTGTATTTACTTGAACTGTATTCAAACTACTTTCCAGAAAAATAAATTTTATATGATAGGGACACAATTACCCTTAATTCTTTCGAAAGCCAGAACTTACCATAATCGAAAACAATAAAGCCTCTCACTTAAGGTCGCTTAGAAGCTCCTCTGTAATGTTTAAGCCAGTGAATAAGTTACTTTAGAGACATTATTGCTGGCATTAACTTATCCAAGCTCGTGCAAGAAAAAATAGTAAACGTCGATCTGCTTTACGGCGGTTGACTTATTTTAACCTGATGACAAAACAGTTCCAAAAGTTGGTCTCTTGATAACTTGGTCATCATATCAGACGTTAACAATTATTGTTGATCAACGCTCTGAGCGGAACACATGAAGATGCAAGATTTGATTCGATACTCTGGCTTCAGGAGGCATGCAGGACTACAACTACGTGTGGCACGGGTGCATGGACATCACGCTCGAGATATCCTGCTGCAAATATCCTAGACACACGGAACTTCCGAAATTCTGGCAGCAAAATAAGAAGGTTAGTAAGAAAAAGACTATTGTGTAAAAAATGAAAGGACCGTGAAAATTAGGTATCTGTTTTGAAAGCGTGTCTATAATTTTCTCATTGTTTTTAAAAATTTCTTACCCACATCGTGAGAGAAAATTACAAAACAGACTCCCTGAATAAAGTTGGTGCACGGGATTGAAAATGCGCGTATAACATCCAATTATAAACACTAGAAACTCTCATTAACCATTTGCCTCGTGCCGGTAACCTCAGGACCATGCTGCTCAATTCTTCCACTTTGGGGTCACACGTATCGGTTAGAAGTAATTTAACAGCAAGAGTAAGAAGTTGGATTGAATTGAAACGTCTTAGGTATGCAGAAGCATTTGTAAAACTGTATTCAAAGATACGAAAGCCATTCAATACCACTTTTCCATTACTCTCCCAATCGGTTTATGTCAAGGGATATTTCTGTTGACTCTTATGTACTAAATTGCATGCAACTATGCGAAGACTTTCTTTTCGTTGTGTCATTCATCATCTACTGATTAATCAAGGCTAAAATTGTATTCATCAAATCTCGCATGAAAACATTTTACCTTGGCATCGGAACTTATTCCTTGGTTCAAGGAAAATCGCTAGGTAGCATCAAATTTTGGGACTGAAAATTAAAAAGTATTTCCATCAGCAGAAAATGACGTATGTTACTGCAATTCCAAAAATATTTTTTATAGTATTTATAACTTCCTTAATATTTATTTCCTTAAGCTATCCAAGTGTCGGGAGGCAAAGGGTGAAAGACAGTTTTTGTGTGATGAAATTAGGAATAGGAATTGGAATTTTTTGGGGGGGTAATTAGGCCAGAAAAATAATTAGGCGTAACGTTGACCACACTCTCACGGGTAGAGAGCTCTCGTAAATCTCCAAAAGTGTCACAGTGAAGCAGAGTCTGTGGTTCGCGATGGGAATCACTTTTCACAAAGGTCTTTGAAAGGAAACAATAGGTCACCGCAAGAATTTTCATCGGAGAGCTATAGGCGGGACTTTGAACACTTAAGCTTGAGGGTCACCAGGGATAACGATTGGTGTAGACTGTAGAGGGTTCCGCTGGAGTCGTGACTCGGAAGTAGATTTTAGGACAAGCAGACCAAATTCACGAATG
>VOMN01071518.1:0-30603 GCA_014899125.1 Orchestia grillus | reverse complement strand
GATCCCAAGCACAAGTTGAACTACGCTTTAGAGTGGTTCCGTAGTCAGAGGGTCAGGATTTTAGACTGGCCTTCACAATCGCCAAATCTAAATCCAATTAAACATGTTTAGAAATAGTTGAATGTTCAAGTTGGAATGAGGGAATCATCAAATCTGGCTGAATTGGAACAATTCTACCTTGAAGAATGGGAGCAAATACCACCTGACTCCCACAAAACCCTGATCTCTTCATACAAGCAACGCCTGTAAGCGGTTGTAGCTAATAAGGGCTATGCGACCAAGTACTAATATAGCTGAATGTCATGTTACCCATACTTATTTCCCACCCTATTTTTATTTTTGTTGTTGTGTGAACATTTTTAAATAAAGCCTTGTTCACTAAATATTACTCAATGTGTTTGATCTTGCCGTTCCTCACGTACGACTCAAAATTCCCCAAGATTTTCCGAAATATGTTTCAGAGCCACCAATGTAAATTATTTGATACGGTCCGAACACTTATTTGACCCATTGCAAGAAGGGGGTGTGAAGCTCACTTCAAAAGTTACTTTAAGCTCGACATTAGAAATTTGATCAAAAATTAGTTTACAAATTTAATCTTGTTACCACCGTAACAATATCTCCCGAGTGCTGAGAAAAAAAACTATCTGTACGAAGGTTCTAATTTTTGTCTAACCTTATCTTAACCATAACACAATAAATTAAATATTTAGAATTTTACTTCATTGCAATAAAAGATTGTTAAGTGGCAGTTTCAAGTCTTTGTACAACCAGAGGTATTTGGCCCAGATTTCATCGAGTCGCGTGTTACCCTGTAACAGAAAACCAGGAGTCAATTTCTCAAATCTAGTTCCTGAGAGTTCTCCGAAATGCGTAAGTAATTAGATGATTACTTTTATTCCTAGCGCAGAATGCAAATGCCTTAAATTTTCGCTCTACGAGATTTTCACTTCGGTCTTGTTGATTCAATTTTCAAGAAGACATGCATAAGCTACGAAATTGCTGAAGAATTCAGGCAGTATACAAGTACACTCACGCTGTAGCTCTTGCATATAAAGGTATCTTCTTTAGAGCAATGGGGTATAATGCATACGAGGAATATTTTGAATATTGCAGGCGATCCTCGACGTGTGACGTACTTGTTTCAAGCACAATACGATTTGTGTTTAAAACTTTCTGTCTCCAGGGTCCGAAAGATGCATCAGGAGTAGATATTTTTCGAATGCAAGAGCACGAAATTTTTCAACTGCATATCGAGTCTGCCGTAAAACAGTGAAGGAAAGGCTAAAGGATTAAAAGTCACTGTTCATTTTGCACGTGAGTCACAAGGAGGCAATAAAAAATGTTCAGGTGCGGCTGCCAAAACCCGTGACGCTCGCTAACAGCCTGTCACACGGTTACGTCCCCCTCACATGAGCGCCGCGCTGAAATAAAGCGCCAACTAGCAGAGGAGAGCTAGACTTTGGCCTCCATCTTAGCCCTTGTAAATTCGAATCTGTCTTCCCCGACTACAGGTGCTACTTTAGAATACAGGGCCTCGTAAAAATGTGCTACCACAATTTGATCGTTCAAAGCGTGTTCATTAGGTCGTTCAATTTGTTATGATAGTGAACCGTCTGTTGATTCCTATAGCTCAAGTTCCATCAGCTAGTCATGTTAAATCTGCAAGGACATATATCTTTTGTTTAAGATATTATGTTAGCGGGGACTTTCAGGTTTTATCAGCGTCGCTTCAGATAAGTTTGTTTTTCTTTCTTTTCAATCTTTTTGTAGTTTTCATCTATGATGAAACTATTGCATTTATCCTCACAGTGCCTTCAGGAGGCATTGGATAAGCTATAGGCAATAGGGTTAGGTTAGTTAGGTTAGCCTATCTTATGCTATGGTACTAACATCCCCAGGGGGACAGTTAGGTTACCTCAGCTTTGGCTAAGAATCCGGACTTCTTTATTTCATGCCTACTTAGCTTCATTCATTTTGCATGCCTTCTTTGCTGATAATTATTTATCTTTTTTTCCTCTTCCATCTTAACTTGCAGTTTCTATGCGCAGGGGATCCTGTGTGGAAACACACCTTGTACATAGATTTCCCGTTCTCCTAAGTTCATACTTAATGGTCCCTTCGCTTTTGATATGAGATAGTCTGAGTCACTGAAGCGCTGCTATCCTTAGTACTACTACTATTTGTCCTTATGATAGAACTATTGTATTTATTACAATGATATTACTACTAATTTAAAGTACAATAATATAAGTAGTGCTTCTTATTGCAAGGAAAATGATACAATATTTATTTTTATTTCAATGATCTGTGCTTGAAGCGATATGAATATTTTTATCAGGAATCTTCGCTTTTTCTTGCAGTGTGGTATCAAATTCTTTACCAAACCTTGCATGGTTTCTTGTAATGGATATAAAACAAATTTATTTTATCGTTAGATGAAGTAATGCCACAGATTCCATCTTATCTTCGTCGTTTCCAAATGAATACTTCATGCAACGACGCTAACCTCTCATTACCGAGTTCAAAAGCTACCTGCAGTTGTACCAAAACATTTCTCACTCACCATAAAGCCGTCAGCTAGGCACGCAATGCGAGGGAAAAAACAGCGTCTATGACTCAGTACACCCACTCTACAACGCAAGCTGCTACGCGGAACACATTTACAAAATGTGTTATTTGCCGCCAGCTTCCCTTATCCAGCGCTAATTAAACCCTGCTGTACACAAGCGGCGAGGTAGACGCTGCATTCGTCAGCGCTGCGACCCGGAGTTCCCGGCTTTTAAATCAGAACTGTTGACACCAAGCAGCACTTCTCAGGGGCCTTATTTGCGCTGGATGCTGACGGCCAGCAACAATTACAGCTCGAGCAGGAAGACCTGCACGGGAGTCCAAATGAGCAGCTTGAAAGAAAATCTAGGTTCCGACGTTCAATTCTGGAGGGTAGCCTGCAGACAGCCGCGCCCAATCTATGCATAAAAGGCACTGGTCAGGGTGCCCTGATTATTTAGATTTTTTATTTCTGTACGTTCTAGAATAAGTTTTTTTTAGTTCAAGTGCGAGTTTGTGAGACAAAGAAGGTGTTTCTGAAGTATAGATAAAGATGAAAAGCATATGCGCAATAAAATTTGGGCGTCATTTTTGTTCATCTATTCAATAGGGAATTACACCACCAATGAAATTTCTATCACTTGTCTGCCAAAATTTAATGTTCATTGCAAGATTCATATTAACAGAACCATTATTGTCCCGCTTCCTTCAATTTGAACATATTCATTCATAATGTATCCCCTAAAGTGCTTTGTACCTAAACATTTTAAAGTATATGTCTACTTTTCTTCTCGATTTTATCCATAAAGAATGTCAAAAAAACTATGCCACGACTAAAAAACGTTGCTCCCATGGGGAGTTTTACTTTGCCTCAGACTTTAGACGCATCTTGCATGAAAAATATGGAGATGAATACAGTAGAGCTCTGTGACGCCGCAGCTGTCAATACCGAACAGCTGTCAAAAATTCTGACCATAACTCAATGATGCATGAATTATATAAACCATATATATTGGACAACCTGTACACACAAGAACGAATAGAGCTTCGCGAGCCGTTAATGTTGGGCAGGATTACATTATCAAGTACAGTTGAGCGCCACAATTTATGACTAGCTAATTTAGAAAAATGTCAATCAGAAATCTCGACTTAAGAAGTTTATGAATTTACGATGCAAGCACAAATTCGTTAATCATTGTCTTTGGTCTCGAAAAATTATCATGAGTTAGAATTTTCGTGAATTAACGATGAAAATTTCTATTATAATCCGGCGTCAAGCTAAAGCTGACAGTGACGTCTACAGTAAGTTTCAAATCCTAGA
Source organism: Orchestia grillus (assembly GCA_014899125.1). Taxonomy (NCBI): domain Eukaryota; kingdom Metazoa; phylum Arthropoda; class Malacostraca; order Amphipoda; family Talitridae; genus Orchestia; species Orchestia grillus. Next base: position 26,732 of record VOMN01071518.1, on the reverse strand, counting down.
TCAGGTTCAAAATACAAGATAAATAACTACGCTTTAAAATGAATCATTTTTCTAAGTTTACTGCAAAGAACATTCGTGAAACGAACTATAAGGCGACGTGTTTCTGTAAGTCCTCTCAAACCCTGCCGCACCAAGAAAATAAAAATATCACACGTAAAATGAGGAAAATGGACAAATGTTTACGGAAGGCAGGAATTCCTCCCAACATCGCTTTCTCTTCAACTATTTGCTATTTTTTCACAGCCGCATTGTTTACCCTTGACGGAATTCGTTTAATATATTGCTTAGTAGTTTCCAGAGATACATTTCGTTATTTAATTGCACCGATGAAAAGATTGTCGTTATACAAAATTATTATTCTTAGCGTGGAGAAGATGACGCCTTATGAGGGCGGAATAAATTTGTTGGACTTCACCAGACGAGTGACAAGAACGTATTTTCATTTCAAAATATTCCACTACTCGGTTGCCTAAAAGGATTATAATTGGGCTTGCGATACCAAAACTGTGTTTGACTTGATCAAACCTTAAACTTGACGTTTAAATCAAACTTTGCGGCTGGAATCGTTTATTTATTTCTTTATATTTGAGTGCAGGCTTGTCGCGCACCAAGCCAGGTTCTGGGAACAGGTTATGGGAAGAAAAACATGAAATTTTCACGAGTCCTGATGCAGTCAAACAGAGTCTCCTCGACTGTTAATTTCCGCTGAGAAGCAATTCCAAACAAGGTTAATGAAATAGGCACTACAATGAAATAAAAATAGCTCGTAGTTCGGTTGAAAGAAATAATATCAAACACGTAGTAGAGTGCAGTGTCTCAGTGCACATCCTCGCTCAATTCATTTTATGAATAAATTTTATCCATCGTATAAACTCATCACACAGCTTTCTGATGTTAGTGTTTGAGTAAGTGAAAACAAGCTTGGTTCTAAGGAAAATATGTGCCGTTCTGAACTAAGTTGAGCTACATACGGTGAAATTTAAATTCTCACGAGCAGACTTCAGTCGATGTCCAGGCTGTTGTGGAGAAGCAAACGCCGTTCCCACAACACTCGTACCCGCAGTTTGTGTCGTAAGCACGCGCCTTCGCTTCAACTAACGCGGAACTTCGTGAGTGGCCACGATAATGTGATACGAAGGCCTTAAACTTGTTGTATAAAGGTGTAGTTTTCTGATAAAACGAATGGAAAATTTTCGAGGCATTTCTCCAGGATGCGTTTGGATAGTAATTCCTGATAAGAGAAAACATTTCAGTAACGTCCTCTATACTAAGCCTCTGTCTGAAATTTTAAAGCGTTTGAAGAGACCTTTACTTTCAGAAGGGAATAGCAGAATTGCGATGGTCCATTTCACCCTGTGGCAATTTAATTGCTCACCTACGTATTTCGGTACGCTGGAAAATTTAGTTAAACGAAATTTTGCATGTTTCGTAATGAATGTGGCTTGTGTGGCTGGAATTCATTAGCCATGATGATTCTCACGTCAGTCATCAACATTTTGTTTGAATATTCATCCTGCTCATGTATATCTTCTGTATTTTTCCCTTACACATCCCCGTTGAATTTTTAACTAAACATTATAATCATTAGTTTTACGACAATAAAAATTTCTAACTCAAGACCCCAAACCATTCTGGCATATATTGTTTTAATATTTTGGTGTATGTTTCCCACAAAATCTCTTCGTCGTTCGCTTCCCGTCAGAGTAAGCCTGTTATGCGTTGCGCAAAACATAGCGTGCGTTATTTATACGTTCGAGCCAGTGATGAACTGCGGTCGTGAGCTGCAACTCAACCCTTTGAAGCATTGCGGTTCGTTGAAAGTGCCGCCAAAATAAGAGTATGCTACGTTTGTTGTCTAAACATAAGGCTGTAAAAACCTGAAAATTATGTGTCTAGGTACCACTATTCAAAATGCATGTGTTTCGATTTTTATTTCCTAATCTGTGCGTCAGGATCTGCCTTTTTAGTAACAAAATGTAAACCTTTGTCTGGGTCTCAACGGTGGAGGCACGTCCTGCAGATCGTGTGGACGTGCTAAGGGCCTCTCTGTCACCACCGAGGGGCTTGGCTAGACCACCATGCACAGGAAACTTTTCCGTGGTGTGCCGCCGGTATGCGTTGTTTTCTCATGACTCCTTAATTAAAAGGAATAAAATTAAGGAACGCTCTCTTTTTCAAAGGAACGTTACTAATCGCTGTTTCTTATTCGTAATTGAACCGCCGCAACTTAGTCATTCATTCATTTCGACCAGCGTACCTTAGAAGGTTCTCACTCACTAATTTCCGACACAAAGTATTGACGGTAGTTTTGAAACTTTGAGCGGTGAAATGTGAAATAGGATTTAACAAGCTTATATTGGTCAAAATAATTTATTCTGCTCGCCTTACTGGAAGCCACGAGACCTGTTTTAGGAAAAGTTGGAATGAGTATTTCGTCTGTTTTGTTGTTCTTCAAAATCTCGCTGATGAATGTAAAAAAAGATTTTGTGTATCAATGCTTTCAAAAATTCAAGAAATAATTTCGATTTAGCTATGTTTGAAAATTAGTTTATATTCTAAATACAAAGGAACTTTACTGAGAGCTTCGGTACCCGTGAAGTTTATTCATGACTCATATGTCTTCCATATAAATCAATATTGAAGACTGCAGCACGTGGTTTCGTTTGGTAACTTTTTAACTGATTTCTAAATTTCTGAAAAATTTTCAGTTACGTGCGGAGAAGCGGCATTCTTCTACTTCAAAATTTTGCATACTACAATTTTTCCTGGTTTCCATTAGCTTAGTTTGGCATCAATTTCCATCCACTTTTGTGTGAGCAGCGCAGAATGAATGCCGCAATTATCGTTGCTGTTATTCACTCACAACTGCATATTAATTGCCACGCATATTGATTTTTCTCACTTCAATAAGGCTTCGTTACGGACTCTCTATATCCTATGAATTCAAACCATAACTTAGTTCATGTTCCTTATCCAAAAGCTACGTTTGATGCAGTTATGTTGACCTTATATTGATATTTTTCTCACCTTTTACTGCGTATAATTTTTTTATATGAATAACTTTGAGCATGGATTTTATTTCAAGAGCGTAACAAAGGCTTCATAATTCACTAGATTCTTCTTGCACTATGAATGAACAATGTCTGTCTCCATTGCTAAATCAAATTTTTGTGTATTTACTTTCGTTTAGTCATGCAAATACATTAGCAGAAAAATTTCAGCACATGATTAAAGCCTTTTTAAACTCAACTTCAGTTGCTCAGGTTCTTACACAAATAAGTTCGCGTAGGTGCAGGATATGAGTCATGCATATATAATGCGTACCTTCTTTCCGATATGACTTCAGCCTGCTAAATTATTTCTTAAAATGATTAAGTCAACTTCAAAACTTTAAGATTTGTTTGCATTCTTTGCATCATGGATACAAGTTCTTGTTTTATTAACTTCATTCTTTTCTGTCTTTTTCCTACCTACGACGGGTGTGCAGCAACGCGCCGAAGGCACGCCCTTGCCTCAGCAACCAGATGCAAAACCAGACATTCTAATGCACGAATGAATTGAATGTTATTCAAACATCGAAAACAAATACAGTGCAAAGGTCTCTTCGTCACTCGTCGTGCATCTGCTCCATTCCAAAAACTTAACCTTAAAAATGTGATCACTGTAAAATGAAAAGTTACCGAACAAACTCAGAGAGCGTTTTTGAAATACCAAGAGAAATATTCATGCATCGCTCACATAAACTTTAAGAAAAAAATTCCTTCTCATACATTGCCGACTTTTATTGAATTTTAGGTTTTTCTTCACTGTTCGTGTAATGTTACGGGATAAAGGTAACGAGCCAAACAATATTTTAGTAAACATTTAACTTTTTTGCTCTCGCTTGAGAAAAGTGAGGGCTTTGCATGACCTAAACATGCAGCCGTATTCTCTTAACTGCTCGTCTGACAAAACTGAGAGTTTTATCTTTTCAAGCTCCAGAAAAGACATGAAATTCCCAGCTCATATTTTGTATTCTTATGCAGCCAGGCTGCTGCTTCAACATTAATTGAGAATTAGCTATATATAACATTTGTTCCAGTTACTTCCAGTCAATTCTACCATAGAAGGTATATCTTTTGCTTCTGAAAATTCTAATTGTGATTTGGATTTCTGGAATAGAAGACCCATTTCTGCTGGAGCTTCCTGTCGTCAGAGAGGCTTAGCCGCCTGCCGAATAATCTGAATCTTTTATCTCCATCAACCTGGAAACTTGCGAGTTCCCCTGGCGCAGAAACTTGTCTACTCCTTTTGTCCCTGAAAATATCTTGCATTCATCCTTTTATTTCTGAGAAAATCTTGTCTTCCTCCTTTTGTCCTGGGCAAAAGCCAGAAATACATTTTTTTATAAATCTTTTTTTCCATTTTATATCTTCTTCTTCCGGTATTTCTAATTGTTTTAGAACATCTGATTAGACTGGCGTGGATGATTATTGTACAGTGTCTGATTATTATGCCGTATTTAATACTTCTCCAATATCTGATTATGCAATGGTACCTGATCATTTTGCAGCTTCCGATTTTTATACTATGCACTATCTAATTATTCCGCGGGATCTGGTTATCTTGTAATACCTAATATCTATGATTTTTCGCATCAAAATTATTTTACAATGTCTGATTATTTTACAAAATCTGATAAAATGAGAGACAAAGTCCTAGAGTCATAAATCACCGAGACGTCATTGATAAGATCATCGGTCAAAACTCTACTGCTCTATTGCCTTTTTTGCAACAGGACTTTGGTAATAACTCGTTTAAAGTTCCTGTGCATTTAGGGGAAAAAATACTACACACAAGACGTTCATTCATGCAAAATAGTAGTTCGTGCTAAGGTTCTGACACCGAGAACAAATCATTACCTGACAAAGCAATCATTACTGCATTGGGGTAGGTTCCAGTAATCATTCATTAGCTAGAGGTTACTTCGCAGCATATGTCTTCTTAGAAAGTTCAGTATTACTAAGGGCAATCAATCTTAAGACTTCCATTAACCCAGGTACGTTCGTTCCGCAGATCATTTATGTCCGCGTGATGTCTGTACCATATTTTTTGGTTAATTGCTGACTTTGAAGGGAGTCTTTTACGGCTCCATTCATGTAAAAATTTCTCAATCATGTTACAGAGTCATTACTTCTAATTATAATTGTTAAATTTCATCCAGATGTACAAATTATTAAGTATAGAAGAGCCTTAAACAATAGATATCATCCAGTTACATTTAGTATCATAACTTTCATGAGAAAATGTAAATTGCAGTTTAACGGTGTGAGAATTGTCTCCAGCCTGATCGGTTTTAAATAAAATTTATCCATGTTTTGGATTCAGATTCATGGGATGTTTGGATGTCAATTGGAATTATATCTAAGTGAATTAAAAAATATACCCTGCATCAGTCAACCATGTTGCAGCAAAAAACTAAATGAATAATCTATTTCAACTAAAAACACGTAATCAGGAGAAACATTCGTCCAAAATAAGATGAAACAAAATGTGAGAGCGAAAAAATGAAACCCGAGAGCAAAAAAAATGAAAACTTAGGCCGAATGAAATAAAACCCGAGACCTGAAAAAGTAAAAACCTAAACGATAAGAATAAAAATATGTTTATTACACACGGAGTTCATTGTAACCAGCTGCAGTCTCACCGAACCAGAGCGCCTTCAAGACCACCCACGTGCTCGGTCTCAGCTCGCCTACCGCAAAATAAATAGGATGAACCCAAGGCTGAATGACGCGGCTGCTGAAGCCATCAATGAGGGCTGCAGCCAGGCTCGACATCTTGACAAATTGACGGACTTCTGAGTGAAGCGGTGTGCGTCCGCCGGCTAACATCTAAACAAATCGAAAGATTTAAGAGTCACTTGAGGTGTTGAAGAGTATCTCATGGTGGCAGCTGCCCGTGGACGGGTCAAGGACTCTATAGCGCTCATGGTTGAGTCTTTGGGAGCAAATTAATATGGTGTAAATTACAGTAAGAGATGAAGGTGGACTTTGCGAACAGGTGTACATTTACCAAATACTATGATAAATAGATGTGATGAAAAGGAAATTATCTGTAGAACTCGGATGCACTGAATGAGTCTTGGAAGTTTAGTTCTGTTACTTACTTAAATTTTACGCTAACGGAAAATGACGTGGAATAATGTAGGGTCTGCGCCAAGTGAAAGACAGGGAAAGTCTCGGCAGAGTGTGATTTTTGAGCAGTGAACGCAAAGAGGGCAATGTTTGCATCAAAAGTGAATGAGGCAGAGTGGGCAGAGCGAGCGATGAGGGCAGAGAGGGCAGAGTGGACCAGTCTTCATTACTCAAAGCAATTCGTTAATTCTCATTCCCTCAAAAACTAAACATTTTAAGCCAAATAATGTAGTGCTCGAACACCCTGCTACATTCATTAATAAACATTCTGCTTCAACAGGAATTATTCTAAGATCTACCTAAAAAGAGGGCTTAAATCTTGAAGAGTTGATACCCTATGTAATTTTCAGAAGCCTCAATCTACGAAAAATTCGCTTGAAGGTGGAAACTTATTGCACACTGAGCCAGTCACAGCTGAATGAGTCCTTTTAATTAATTGAAAAATGCACTTGTTGCATATTTTTTTCTCCGTTCTTGGGATAAAAAAGTAAGCACAGTCGGCTTGAAGTCAGTCACAGCTGAATGGGTATTTTTTAATTAATTGAAAAATACAATTGTTGTTCATTTATTCTTTCGTTCGTGGGATAAAAAAGGAAGCACAATCGACTTGAAGTTGGACAAATTCGGAACAAATTTTACTGAAATACCTTGAATTCTGCAAAAAGATTCGTTTGAAAAGCGATGCATTCATAATGCGTTTATTTCAGAATTGAATATTTTAATTTTAAAGCCGGAAAATAGCCTTCAGGGAAGATTATCCTCGTGATTTATATTCTGCGTCAGATATATTCTAATCACGGAAAGCATGAGCACTTTGTAAATTCTCACACGTGTGTAACGTACTTTGTAAATGTAGCACTCGAAGCTTGGCTCTTTATCAGTTTTTTGTATATTGATTCAATCTCATCTACGCTCGGTAGCAATTTTCTTAACTTCTCTGATACGAACCTTTTTGAACTCAAATAACGACATATTTGTCCTACTAATTAACAAAATTGCACATCACGACAAATCTCTCGCCATGACTATGGGGAATTTTAAATCGAACATTTTACCCCACAAATAAGTTCATTCGAATCATTCTCTCAGCACAAACCACAATAGCTGCGTCGCGTATGTCCTTCCCTCACGACAACGTTCTGAGCTGAGAAAAGCAGTCAGCTCGGACTCTCATTTGGTCAGTTCGAACAGCGAGTCTTTTCCTTGACGTGTGCTGCGCGGTTCAGAAGGCGCTGTCATCAAACGTGGCGCTACTCCTACAGGAGTGTCTGACTGATGAAATTAGTTGGTGGGTGCTCGGCCGTCTCTGACTTTGTGATCATACTTCTATAGAGCCTGCAGCTCGCGTGTATCTCAGATGTAAAGCCCAAGGTGAAATGTCTCACTGAACTTAAGAAAATTTCCGTTGATGGCCGTATATTCAGGCCAGTCTAACTTTTCGCCGCCCTATCGAAAATTAATCAACTCTCCAGCTATAGTTGATTCCGCTAAGTCGGCTAAATTATAGATAATTGCAGATGCTCCGGCCAAGAGAATAGAATGGGTACGAAATTATGCGTGGATCTACGAGCATTATGAGACTGTTGACCTTGATGTGAATTTAGACTGAGGAGGTTGCACTGATGTATGTAGATGAGGGCACTTTTAAAAAGATATGAAGGTCCCTTACGGATGATAAGGGGTTGCAGCTTGCTTAACACAAACAGCTACTGACAGAAACCAGTTTGTACAGAGTTGTATGGGCTCTCTTGTTACGTAAAAAAATGCGTTTGAAGTTCATTTTTTCTTTTGCTATGAAGTTCTAGATTTGGGCAGAACAAGTAAACAGTATTCAGGACCACTTTGAGTCTCAGTTTAATCCTGGTAATTTTTTCATGATCCACTTTTGTGCAAAAAAACGATCAGCTGCTAAACTACTGCCTTGCTATGAGTGCACTACCTTGTCGAAATTACAATAAGTGTAATGAAAATATTGGTGATGCAGACTGACTTTGCTGTTGGTAATGCTGGCTGACTGTTGTTAACCCGTCTGCTAAACTTAGGTAACAAAAACTACGCAAAAATTTCGATATTTAATTACGTTTTGTCTCTCACAAAAACTGACAAAATTTACATGATCATATTATTTAGAGGAAATTGCACAGCTAACTCGATACATGTCGAGGACGGTAGGTGGACAGAGTTGAAGCTCGATGAGTATCTTACTCGTTCATTTATGTAAGATTTGATTTTACTTCAATAATTATAATTTAGCTACAGATATTCGAAATGTGTCTCTTGACTGTATGGAGTCATAAATCAAATCTTACATAAAGTAAGCAAGACTTATATAGAGGACTACCATGGCGCTGAAACTTAACTAAAAGAATTAAAATTGAAATATTATAGCCTAGATGATTTAGGACGATGATAGTGTCATGTTTCTCCATGACTATCCATTTTACCCATTAACTTTGAATGAGTTCATTTCTGGAACTGTGCGGTCTAAATTTTGTAGGTTCTAACTCCTGAAACATTTAATGAGTTCAGTACTCAAATGAGCTCAATGAAGCCCAATATTAAGGTTATTTTAGGTTCTGACACCTGAACTGTTACGTGATTGATGTGTTCAAAACCATTGTATTAATTATCTTACACATAACGATGCTTCAATTTTGAGTTCCTGTTGTAGAAATATTACACGAATTACGTATTGATGAGCTTATGTGCAGAACTGATCTATTAAAATCCCTGTAGCTTCTGAATTCTGTCTCTCGAAGCCTTAGACGCCCGACTCCTGAATCAATGCATAAAATGGCTATGATGGCGTTTTCAGAAGCTCTGACTAGAATTGCCGCGTACGTGATTCACTAATCCACTTGTAGTATCACAATCTGAGCTAGCCTTCACTTCTTTGATGCTGCAAATTTTATAGAATGAAAATTTTCGCTCCTGCCTACAAACGCCATGAATTATCGGACGAGATTAATCCCTCGACAACATTCACGACAAATGCGTAACACAGGCTCGTGATTGGCTGCAGCTGCGGCATGTGAAAACCAATTAACGGTGACGCTGGGATAGCGGTCTCTGAAGTTGAGCCAATAACATCAATCGTAAAGGTGCTACCGTACAGCTGCGGCTCCCCCTAGCGTAAATCAAGCGAGAGAAATGCACGGCTTATTATTGGTTTGCTGTGGAGACCGCACTGGTGAATGCCTCAACCGATCAACATTGAATTTTGTTGTGTGTTTTTACAGGGAGGCGGGCGAGCGTGTAGAAAAAGTACTTCATATGTAGTTTTTTTGTTTTGTTTCATGCGAGTTCCTGTTTCTTCATTTCTTAGAAATTTGATGCGATGATACTGAAGCTGGCATTAATTCAGAGGCGTCATAATTACTGATGTAGCTTTTGCTTAGCGAAAAGAAAGAAATGAAATCTTCGGATTAGCTCTTGTTTTTGCCACTTGTACTCTTTGATTTTATGGTTCTTTCTACCGTTAGGCCTGTTTTGACTCCATTGTGTGTACTTGTTGGTATAGACTATGGTTTCTGATGGCAGTAATTATTCGTTTACTCATGCTCGAAATATGTTACACGAGAGGCTGAACATCTAATTGGAATTTAATTTCTGAATTTTGAATCCTGCCGTGCCAACTAGAACGTAGAACTCGAAAATATAAGAAATAAATGCCTGATACTTGTGCTTTAATTTAATTTTTAACTTCACTGCCCGATTCAACACTTCTTACTTTGCCAAATAAAATCCCTTGCCTTAAGAATGATTCTAATTCTAGCAATTGGTAATAGGTCACATTGATCACCGTACATAGCGTACAAACTACATCTGTACCCAAGAAATTCTGAATCATATCTTTGAGTCTATGAGTTCATTGAACTCATAGAAAGTAATAATAAAATGATTCGTTAAAATTTGATTTAATTCAAAGAGAAGTCAGTAGGAGATTCGATAATACTCCTTATTTAGGGCCCTATTTGTGAAATAAATGTCTAAAATATTTCTTGCACGCTGTCAAATTTGATAAATATTGTACATAAAACATATATTATTACAAATATCACTCTCAGATAATATTGCTTTGTTATCTAAAGAGATCAGTTCTAATATAAACTGCATGTCACGCTTATTGCCAGTTCTGCGTTTCTAAATATTTCAGTAAATGACACAATATCGAAATGAGCTTCCTGCAATGCAAAAAAATGTTCCTAGTTATGGTTACATCCTGTAAATTTTCAAGACGATTGAGACAGTGTATACAAATTTATATCAATTAATGTGTTGTGTTTCATTTCCTAACGAGTCACGCTTAATTGGAGGTGTGAGGAAAGGCCAAGAAAGTGACGTTTGACAGCTGAGGAGCAGGTGCAGATTGCTCAAGGCCTTGTAAACGGTGTCCGTACGTGTAGTGAATATGGCCATAGAAATGAGAAGGGACCCAAGAACATTAAAGTCGTATGTGAAGAACCCCATCATCAAACAATGGGAAAGACAAAGGGAAGAGAAGAAACTAGATGGACATGCGGAAATTACTTAAGCAGGTAAAAATTCATCCAGGAGCAACCAGTGCTGTAATATTTAAAGGTGCTGGGCTTGGAATTGTATCCAGAAATGCACGGTGCACGGCTGTCAAACGGGGGGGCAAAGAGTGTGAATCCCATAGCCAGAGACATCCTAAACATATCCCACATGATGAAGCGCATCATCTAGGCTGACAAATGCATGAAAATAAGCTTTCACAATGTCATTTCTACGGATGACGCCTGAGCTACTTTGGAGAATCGCGATAGATTGATCCAACGCGGATACTTAACGGAGCCTCTCGTGTTACTCACTTTCGACGTCAAAAAGGGGAGGGGTGATGTTTTGGGCAGGGATCTTTGGTAACAAAGTGGTGGGAAAATTTCGAGTGTGAGAAGGTGTTAAGATTACAAGCAAAACCTGCACCCGGTTTCTGGCTAAACACGTCTCGTGCACCTCGGCCAGATGATCCGCCACTTTCATGAAGATGTCAGCTGATATTTATGCATCATAATGCTGCATCGCATTCAACTGAGGCTACCATTTCATTCCTGAATACACTGGCCATCAGAGGAGAACATCTGATAATTTGGCCTTCTGCCTCACCCGACCTGAACCCCATCGAACCACTCTGGGTCATCTTGAAACGAATGGTTTACGCAGGACGTGTCCAGTATACATCGAAGGAGACCCTGTTGAAGAAGATCAAAGTTTCGCTGGGTCCATGATACCTGTTCAAATTATTTGATTGATAGATTCCATGGACAAAAGACTATTTGATGTGATACCCAAACATTTAAATTAAATTATGTGGATAAATGATGTAATCACTGGTGTGTCAGTACACTTTGCTTTCGTGCATTTCGCATGCATTATTTTCCTTTATCTCACCTCAAATACGTTATGTATTACAAGAAATATATAGTGTCTTATTCGCGTACAGATACGATTTTCAGCACTTGCAATGACGCGTTAATGTGAAAAAAAACATAACACATTAATTGATATTAATGTATATATGCATTGAATCAATCGTTTTGAAAATTTATGGAATGTTCCCCTTAGGAGGAACCTCCTTCGCATTGAAGTGAAATATTGCATCTTAAAGAGAACTGATATATTTAGAAAAAAAAAACTCGCAATAAAACTGGACATGCAATATAGAATGCACTGTTAAGAAAAGGGAAGCTTCTCATTTCTCTCGCTTCTGAGAATTTGTTATAACAAAGAAGTTCCAGGTTTACTCTATCACTTCCAATATATACCTGACTTGCCTGAGTACAACTCTCAGCTTGTTCCTGGAGTCAAGCCCCAGTCTCGTGCGAGCACATCGCGTCTTTGCCCGCCTGTTGCTCTCGATGCAATGGTTTCAATGCATGTAACATTCAGGAAAATTCGTTCTCACCGCTATTACATATTGTTTTTTTAATTTTGCGCAGGCGGCAGGTCACCACAACGTCCACACGGAAAGCCGTTCTTTCTTTGAAGCGCAGCGGAGGGGTGAGTTGAGCTCAGTTTGGTTCGAATCTGCATCGTAGTTTGCATTTTTAAAAGATACACTTACCTGATAATTTGAGTTTCACTCCCAAATTAACATCAGTGAATGGTTAGGTGGCAATAAGTTCTGTGGAAACCATTTGTCATCTGATGTTCGATACTCACTAATATTTTTTATTAAAATAGTCCAATTACCTTCATGCGTAGCAAATCAATCACCCGATAGAAATTTTTAATTCGTTTCTTCGTTGGCTATGAACATAATAAGATATTACGACAATAAAAAACATTTAAACAGCATCATACGTAATTCTAGCATGATAATCCTTGAAGTCTTTTCCTTCTTAATTATTTGAACAACGAAATCTTGACGGATGATCAACCGCTACTTTCACTATCTTGAGTGAAAAATGAAGTAAATAAAAATAATTTCTCGGTCCGATAACTATCTAGTATGCGGAGCAGATGATATCAACAAGATCATCCTAACTGTAGAGTTTCTGACGCCTTTATGTTCCATAACTACAAATTTTTCGCACTAACTTCTGCCGACCCTGTAGACTGAAATTGAAATTCTTCCCAAATTACTTCGGTAACATGAAGGCTTCTACGGTCTATTTATTCCATGATTAAAATGAATGTTCCATAATCATTTCTTAATTTCAGTAAGCGTGCTGCTCCTCCATGTTGTACTAATAATCATTCAATAATCATTTTCAATTGTAGAACTTGTAACTACCCTTATTTCGACGTTTACATTTATTTCATAAATATTTTTGCTTCTTAATACTCATGATGGCTCTGCCGCAAAGAAATTCGATTTATTTCTGATGCATTTCTAAATTACCGCCTATCTGACTGTCCCATATATTGAAATTGCTATCATCCCATAATTTTACTCTGATTACAATGCTTTCTATGCGCCAGTTTTCTGTAATTCCAATTAATTCAGAGTTATTGGAATTCCAGTTTATAATATTTTTAATTTACCTTGATCATGTTATTTTCGACAACGAAAAATCCATTTTAATATCTTCCCTCTGCGAAACTTTACCTCAACCTTTTATTTTCAATCCCATTTTGCCTAGGCAGAGGCCACCGTCATTATTTTTACAGCCATCTAAACTATTTTGTTATAATTTCGTCATGTTTGCATACTATCCCTCTAGATGCACTCATACATACAAGGTGTTCCACTACACTGTATGAGCTAGCCAGTATATACTGTCCCGCATCGATACACGTGCAGTAGCTCTTGCACTTTACCAACACACGAGTTCCTGTCCATTGCGTCGTCTCACGCAATACTCAGCTCGTGAGCTGCACTTGTGTGCACTTTTCAGCTTTGGTTCTGAACTATGCCTCGAATGTCAAGATAGTTCACTAATTCATATGTATTTTTCTCCGTGCAAGTATGATATCCTGCCAGTCTAATGTACTCTTTCATTCTTTTTATACGTCGTCACATTATACTTGCATGCCATCACATTACACTTATGTACATGCCTTAGATTTCTTGAAAGGAGTTTGGATACACCGTCCCGAGCCACACTGGGGTGCAGCCTTTCAGGAACGCCGGGGCTAACCTTCCTTTACCAAGGGAAGCACTCCGCCCCCGCAATGAAATTCGGAACTTCCTGACCAACAGAAATAGACGCTATCACTTGCTTTGCATATACGTATGCAATCACTCTATACTTATACCTACATATGTCTTCACACTACTCCAACGTACCGTTTCACTTGACATATGCATATCCCTATACTTACATACTCGTGCATGTGTACGTCATATAAGCTGTATACATGTCGTATTACTATAAATACACGTATACCTGTATCTTTATACCACACTTACGTTCTTTTGATGGCTTCACACTGTGCTTCAATGCTGTTACACCATTCTTAGGCTCCGTTACACTATATATTCTTATATGCCAGGACACTGAATTCATGTACTAATTTAAATTATCCTTTTAAGCGCCTACTTTTACAGGCATTCGACACAAACGAAAAATGGTAGACTCCGTCTTCCTGTGGCCCAACAAAACTGTGCCGTACACCTTCCTAGAACGTGAGTAGTCTGTTTCACTGCGTGTGTTGATGTTCTGGAACTTAAGGTGTAGGATAAAAAGTAAGTTCTATCAAATTATAACAACTGACACTGAGGCGAGGGTAAGCTTTCTCTGTACTTGGACCTACGAAAGAATGTATCAAAGGCCACATGCGTCAGTGTAAACCGTGATAAATATTTTCACTGCAGACGATCCTACTACGACTCAGATTGTTCTCCGAAAAGACAAAATGAAATAGCCAAAGAAAAACATAGGTATATTTTTTTGCTATTGTGCGTCTGCGAGTGTTTGTTCGAGTTATAAACTCTTTTATAGTTACATGAATGAGTTATGCCCACTGCCCACTGCAGGGCGTTAAGATGACATGATGAAATGCTTTGATGGAAATTTTGATGTAAGTGCTTATCTTGAACAAACGTGATTAGTCACATGCTTAAAAGTATAAGAGCTCAAAATCTTGAATATCTTGAAAATGTTTGGGCCCCTATGCCCTGGCCACACTGGGGTGCCGCCGGTTTGTGTGCATGGTGTCCTTTCGCATATCCGCGAGCTGTTGAATGAGACCGTTTCCCTCCGCCGTCGAAAGATAATAGGACATCGACATTTTTATATTAGTGTTCTCGGCAAAGTACAAAATGAAGTCTTCCGATTCAGAATTTATTTGACCTCAGTAAGACATGCCTCTAGGAACACTTGATTTTTAACCTTACTCGCTAGAACATATCACTATGTATGATAGCAACCGTCTATTGTAAAAATTTTAACTAGTCATTCATGTTCCAAATTTTAAAACAAATAATTGGTGGGCGTACAGAAGGAGACAATAAAAGCATAGCAATGCTCTTTCAAGGCACTTATTTTAAGTTCTTCCTAGTCGGCCTTATCCAATCAGACTTTATTCACGGATTCATTTTTTCTCAAAGTAAGTCGTTAAAGGTAAGTGTGCTCTTAACACAGGCTAAAATTACTCGCAGATTCTTGTCTCTAGTGCTAGTACATACACTTCACAGAGCGGCGCCTCCAAGAACCCGTTCCTCCATTTTAGGTTACGTGCGCTGGGGAAGCTAATCTGCAGCTCAGACATTTAAAACGACCGAGCTACAAAAGCTCTAAATGGATGTGCTGTGCTGAATTATTTTACTAAATAGCCTCTCACGCCAAGATCCTAGTTTAACTTCCAGTACTCAGTGTACATTATATCGTCAGTGCCTTAGTAAATCAGCGTGCAATCATGTTAAGCTATTCAGAAAAAGTTGCGTGAATTTTCTTCACTGGCGGCTCCCCCCAGCGTACAGCGAATATTTCATGAGAAGTAAATGACAAGAGTGACGTTCTCGTATCTTTCTTCTCGTAATCTTTAGACGAGAAACTTAGTGATGAAATATTCTGTTCTCAATATAAATGAAAGACTTGTTAATTTACCATGCGAGATTTTTATTATTAAAACAGTGTTATTAAATTGGTTATTAACAACTACCTAATTTTTTGTCTACTAATTCACTTTATAATTTACATACCATGTATGATGCACCACTTCTCTGTGCCGTGCCATCGCCCATGGAAAATTCGTTCTCTCGTCGAAGCAACGCTGTGATATTCTTTTGTATTCTATATACCATTCTGGCCATTGCAGGGAGGTAAGGCGGAGATTTTTTTTTTGTCGATAGCTTGTTTTTAATAGGATTTGTTTTTGATAAAAACCATCGTCAACGCTAACTGCCACGTAAACTTAACCTTACTTTTATCACAACGTATCATATCACCAGAGCACATATGTTATACATAATACTGCCGTATCATATCCCTAAAGACTTAACTATAATTATAACTTACTTTTTTCTTTAGACAAAATAGGTAAAAATACACAATTAGGAGTTGAAATTCCAGATCCATATTTCTAAGATTTCACTGCTGTATATCCGTGAACATGAGATTGAATGAATTGTCTAGTTTTCCTTGACTGAGACCGTTACGAACTTGTTGAGCGCAGCGCCACCGGACCGCGCTGCGGTGCTGTCGGGAGTGCAGCACTGGCAGCAACACACGTGCCTCCAATTCGTGCACACGAGCGACCTCACGCAGCCGCACGTCGCCTTCAGGAGGCTCTCCGGCTGCAGGAGCGGCGTCGGCCGGGAGCTGCCGCTCGGGCAAAACGTGTCTATTGGCGACACCTGCACCAGGGTAGGGCAGGGGGATTTTATGTTTTGTTGTTACTGGTATTGTAGGCGGATACACGATTGGAGGTATTTGGACAAGGTTACGGCAGGTTACTTTTAATTTTGTAGTTACTTGTTTCGTTGACGTGTAGACGATTGGAGGTATTTGGACAAGGATACGGCAGGTTACTTTCAATTTTTGTAGTTACTTGTTTCGTTGACGTGTACACGATTGGAGGTATTTGGACAAGGGTACGGCAGGTTACTTTCAATTTTTGTAGTTACTTGTTTCGTTAAAGTGTACACGATTGGAGAGGCCTGTACTAAGATAAGGCAAGTTACTTAGAATTTTTCTAGTTAATTGTTTCGTTGACATATGATTGGCGACGCCCGGACCGCGGTGTGGCAGAGTGCTTTAAATTTTGTAGTGTCTTCAATATTTGTAGTTACTTGTTACGTAGAAAGCATAATTAGCGACACCTGCACTGGGGCAGAGCCATTTATTTTCAATTTTTGTTGCTGCTTGTTACGTTGATGCGATATTGATTAGTGACGCTGCAGTTATACTGTGGTTGTCCCGTAGCGATTTGCGACTGACAACTTTCATGTAAGAATTAGTCGTACGTTCGGATTTGAAACACTCATTAGCTCCTTTTGAACGAAATGAAAGAAAAATTTCTGACAATTCCCAGCTTATTTTTCAGGCATTTATGTTGCAAATTCCGATAAGCTATTACCGTGCAAACAAGCATGTTCATTTATGAAGGAGGCAGCCGCTCTTCAGTTTGAACGTCGTCACTTTTCACTCAAAAGCAATCCAACCGACAAACGAGATCGTTATCTTTTATATTAAGAATAGCACTGCCAATTATTGGTGGAAATACCTCAAAGAAAATGTCTTCCTTATGAAAATGATACAAAATTTCCATCTATTGGAGCACTTGATAAAATAATTTTTTGCACTGAACGAGCGTTTAGTTTATAAAGTCTATGAATTCCCGATTCAATTAAGATAACTTTTTTTTGCATTACTAAATGACATACGGCGTTTGAGGTGCTAAGATATGAATCAGACTGTGTATTGATTATGTTCTTTTTGCACTGTATTACTGTATAATATCTTGTTTTTACGCACGCTTTTTTGGGTCGACTGAGTTGATGCCCTGATGGTGAAAGCCACCTTGCGATCGCCATGTCTCCATGTCTCCTTCTCCAAGAATGTGGGCGTCCGATTTATGGAGTCGTTTTTTAAGAATCTCAGCATAATTTCTTAATCCCTGCTAACGATACAGATGTAGCATTGCCGAGGTTTTCGATGACAAATTTTACCATATTTCTGACGAAGAAACCGCTAACTCAAGTCCTTTATTCGCCTCAGCTGGGTATTGTGGTACACGAAATCGGTCACGCGATCGGCTTCTATCACGAAATTAGGCGCCCAGACCGGGACCAGCACGTGATCATCAACAGCGGAAATATTCTAGAAGAAGAACTTTTCAATTTCCACAAACTTCAGTGGATCGACACGTCTGTGCAGTACGACCTCTCATCCGTTATGCATTACACACCCATGGTGAGTTCAGTGTCAGAAAGCTTTTTGTTTTTTTGAAACTTGGATGTGTGACTCATTATGTATTTTTCATAACAATACGGCAATGAATCATAAACCGCTGAAAGAATATACAGACTATGATCAATGATTCAAAGTAGTGTTTAGTTCTGGGATATACGCTTCCTAATACCTAAACGTTGATGAGATTGTTACCATAAACGTCTATCTCCTTCAAACAAATTCATAACACTCGTCTCTCAGTCCCAGTTTCCCCTCATTGAGCATTGAAAGCTACCAATTGTGGGACTTGGCTGTCGTCATAGACGCTTCAAAAATTTCTCTCTCAATGGCCATTGTCGCGTAGTCTTTTTCGTTTCAACGCTCGATGTGTCCAAAGTGAATTGACGTCCATTTTTCATCTCATTTTTCAGATTTTTACGCACACTTGACGACCTCTCTTAGGAATCACTTTAGTGCCAGTTTTCATTTATTCAAAACCCTCCAATGACAGGGTACGCGAAGCGAATACTGAATGCAGGATAAATTATACTATTATGACTTTTTCCTGATGCACGCGAGGCCAACCACTTGCACAACGTCACATGATTTTATTCGCTCCTTTTTGTTCAAATTTTTTGATTGAAAAAATTACAAGAGTGTAGAGATTCAAATATTAATGCACTGTCGTCGGCATTACAAGTATAAATACTTACTTCCAGGATGTTTATCGGCAATCTTCATCTTGCATCTGATATTTATTTCTCATGAAATCTGTATTTAAGACACCAGTAAAGTATCTCCAACGAGTTTTTTCATTGTTATTCGTTTCTTTTCGTAGGGAGACCCAGTAACATCCATCATTCATTTCATTTTCAATCTTATCAGTTTGCTTCGACTCACATCATGCGCACCGAGTCTCATTAGAATTATGTAGAATTTATTAAGGCGCATGGTTTTGATATCATTATAGGCCTGTTGACTTCTTGTGATGGTCGTTTTTATTTGTGTATTTTTATTTCTGCACATGCCTCTCATTTATGTATATTTAGCCTCGAATAGCTCAATACGTGTTTTACATAATCTGATATTTGAGTGAAGTATATGATTTTTGCACTGCGCAGAATAAAATATACCCCAACGATGTATGCATTTCATGGTATTTTCAAAGAAAATTTAACATGACGGTAACTTCTGATGGATTGGGATAAATCCATTCAAAAAATTGAGCCTCTACGATTTATTCATACTCGCTCTGGAAGAAATAGCGCGTCAGCATCAGAATGGATACCATGATGCAGGATAATGCATACAGTCACGATTACGTACAGTCATACGGTGAAGACTACACACCAAACGAGCGAGATTCTTCGACCCTGCAACTGCTGTGGTCTTACTGAGTAAATCCACAAATCAGTACACCACCGAGAACAGTACGAGTATAGTTGTTACCATCGTTCGTTAGGGCTGTGCGGCACAGTGCGCAGCGCGCTTAATTACCGTCTGTTAAAGAGGTCTTAGATGAAATCCGGGCTTGCGCGTAGGCTGATTTACATGTAGTCACAAAGTACTTCTCTTGGGAGAGGAAGGTAAAACCCTACCATCAACACGCACTGCACTCAGGTGCTGTGTCATTAACTTTGAGACCTTTGGAATCCAGCAAGTTATGTGTCATCTTGATTGAAATAAAGTTTTTTACCTTTCTGTCTGTGCAGGAGTGGACTGCCAACGGTCGTACGAGCGTGGCCACCAGGGACCCCATGTTGCAGGGGGTGCTGGGGATGTGGAAAGGCACCGCCGACAGAGGGCTTTCCCACAGGGATAAGCTGCTCGCCAACACCGTCTACGACTGCATCGGTATGTTAATCTTGACATACCGCCTCAAAATTGTGGTATGGTCAATCCAAAGTTTCAAAATTTAGATACGGTCAATTAAGGGAGTTTCAGAAGTACAGTAAGGTGAATACAAGGAGTTTTGGAATATCGGTGTGGTCACTGCAAAGAGTCTCCGAGTAAAATTACAGTGAGGTCAACGCAAAGAGTTTTAACATTTCTGAATGTTCTTTGCAACAAGTTTCAGAATTACGATATGTTCTCTGCGAGGAGTAATAGAAATACGGATTGTTCTGCGCAAAAAGCCATGGAATTACGGGGTAGTCTTCCCAAGTTCTTTCATATTTTCGGTAAGGTCTACGCAATGAGTCTCAAATTACGTTGTAGGAGTTTCATATTTACGGTATGGTCTGAGCTAGGAATCCTCGAAGTACAGTAAGATCTACGGAAGGAGTTTCAATTTTACGTTATAGTCTACCCAAGAGTTACATGATAAAGTTGCATAGAGACCTCGTATGAGTATGGTCATGTTGTTCATTAAAGACTCCTAGATTTACGGTCCCACCCGTGAAAGACGCGTTTGTGCACCTAGCCATGCAACAATGATGGTCCCTCGTTGAGATTTGACTTCATGCCTGTTTTAACTTGCTTGTTTCTGAACGAATCATAATAAAGGAGATTTTTTTCCAACTAACATTGAAGTATTATTAGATCTGAATTACTGTTTACTTTCATACACCGAATGCAAGCTTTAGTGCTGCCTGTTCATGAACAAAGTGATCATGAAGGGTGTAAGTTCGAGTAAGGGTTCGGTACAATGAGTAAGTCACCCTGACACTATTTCTAGGTAAAAAACTGTCAGGAGTTACAAGTTGATTTTCCTCAAATGTATCTCAAACTCTCACTTACAGCAAAGTATTAAAACAGCTTATCACTTATTGTCTTTACCGCTCGCTAGCAGACTGTGCACTCGATCGGACTAGCTGTTTGTATTCCAGTAATCATAACTACACTGTTCCTCTTCTCCAATTATTTGTTGTTAATCACCAGTTATCCCCGAGTCTATCTCAATCTCGTTGTCATCACCAAACCTGTTGCAATTTTGTGTATTGTAGAAATTCGTCTTTCATAGGACTTTTGAAATACGTATTGAGGAGGTTCTAGTTTATTTGAGCGTTTTTTATTTCCTTCGTATCATCAATGTTACCGTACTGGAATAACTGCGGCAGCAAGGATGTCGCCATTTGCTTAGATAATTCATACTGTTGGATAAATCTTCAGGACATTTACTGTTTTATTGCCTCAATTTAGTGTCATTTTCCACTGCCTGCCGATGATTCATTATACGAATTCCACACCTCCTACCGCTTAAATTCTTGCCAGCAACACAATGCGTCTCATACCAGCCTCACAACAAACAAAACTACCTTCCACGCGCGTTACTCCAACTTCCAATTACATAAAACGCACTCGAGGTGTTACATTTACTCGTAAGATCTTTTCCACTTAGTTGGGTGTCTTCTTGAGGACTTCAGGCATTCTTCATGACACTGATTTATCACCTGTAATTTGCTGCGATTTACTACCCGTCAGTACATTACAAGGGCCACACTGCAGGTACGTGGGTGTCGTCGTGCGGACTTCACAAAGACCCCTGCGAGGGGGAAGGCTACATGGGCCCCTCCTGCACCTGCATCTGCCCCCCCGGCACAGCTGGCTCCCGCTGCCAACATTCGGCTGGCGGTTACTACGGTAACTCTTCCAGCCGCATCAGCTTGTCCAGAGTGGGGCAGTAAAGACGGACGTTTTAGAGACTATATACTACAGGGTGCGGCAGAAAGAGCGGACGTTTTCAAGACTACTGCAGGGTAGAGTAAAAATGAGGGAGGCTTTAGAATTTCTACTGAGTGGGTCAAAAAGGACGGAAGCTTTTAGACTTCTACATAAACGTTAAGGCAGAAATGCCAGATGTTTTAAAACTTCTACAGGGTCGGGCAGACGGGACTGGTGCATATAAACTTCTACAGGGTGGGGCAGAGGGACTGACTCCCTTACATTTCTACAGGGTGAGACGAAAACGAAGGGGATTTTCAAGACTTCATCGGGGTGGAGTAAAAAAGGCGAGCTTTTTTGAAGACGTTAACAGAAGTTTATCCTGTATCAGTTAGCATATAAAATTAAAACAACATGCGAATAAAAACATGTGAAAATTTTATGCTTCACTCTGATAAATGGTTTTCTATCGCTTCATCTAATAACCAGGAAGGTCAGAATTCAATTCAGGAATTCCGTCATTTCTGCCCTCCTAGTTCCTTGGTAGACAAATATAGTTGAATATGTCTACTGGAATATGTTTCCGACATTATTTTTTTTTCTAATAATTCATTCTGTGACCGATCGTTTTTAAAAATAAAAATATCTGAGCACAACTAAATAGAAAGGCTTACTTTTTATAAATGATACGTATTTCTTCACGTGTAGCAAATTAGAACTCATTATGAAGCACAAACTAAATTCCATTCTAATGACTTTCTCGCTAGACGACCTGCTCTCGCCGTGCAGCCAGACGGTGAGCTACGACACCACAATCCGCTCGCCCAACTACCCCTACAAGTACGACAAAGGTGAGCTCGTGTACATTTAGTAACAAGATAAGGAAAAGGAGTACCAAAAATCAACCATTTTTCGCACGAACTTTTCACGATTAAGTCACCTTGAATGCTGCTCACCGGGCTAAACATTGGGTCTTCGAAGAAGTCTCATTATATTATGGTTAATTGTTTTAGTCATTAGTGCAAAAGATTTCTGTCGCATTTTCCATAAGTTCTCTCAGTGAAGCAACCGAGTAAATAAATTCGCTTCACCAGTGTTATTTTTAAGCAAGATAAGGTGAAAAAACAACAGAAGCTTACAATTCGCTTGAACTGGAGGTCGTCCGTTCAACATACATCTCCCAATTTCTGTGCACTAACCTGCCGAGCCAATCGACTCTCGTTCATCATGTATTAAACGCATAATCTACCGAACACTCGTATATAGAATCATATTCAACCACATCTCATTAAAAAAATTTAAAACTGAATTCATAATTGCTGACGTAGCTACAGATTGTCACAGTTAAGACTTGTGGAGGCTTTTAGAGAGAAATGTTACATTATTCCTTGCTATTTTTACCATGAAGTTTTACCGATTATTACAATTGAAGTCATAAGACATGCATTTCCAAGATTGGAGGTTCAACCTATTCAGTAGTATTATTCAAAGGCCGATCATTACCGTTCCGTTTTGAAGTCAAAATCATTATTTTTCTTTAAAAATGTACAATTTAACACGCAATGATGTCCACAATCCCAGTTGTGAACGATGCTCCTTTCCAATCTATGACAACATTCCTCCTAGACTTAAGACAACTAAAAATGAATACCTTCAGATCTGTTAGCGGTGTCACAAATGAAACACTATCCAAACTTGAGTATGAACAAACGCGGCAAGAAATACGTGAGTTGCGAGCGTACGAGTACATTCTTCACGACTCGAGACTGCTTCAGCGAGGTCGGTATCTGTGAAGTTGATCACCGGACAGACACATGATGCTCATTAATTAACGAGAGGCGTTCTGAAGTTTTGTGCCATCATGACTCGCGCATCTCGCTTCTTCTGTCGAGTCACGCGTGGAGCTGCGATGCCAAGTAGCTGCTCTGAATTACACGAAGCAATTGGAAAGTGAGGTATTATTTAACAATTGCGGGGTTAAAATGCGAGAATTTAAACATCGTTTTCACTAACTGCAAACCGTGAGTCTTTGTTTCCCTTACATAGTTACATTCACTTTAGATTTATTACTTCCTGTCGCTATGTTATATATTTTACCGCATTGTGCTGTACGCATGTACTGTGCACACTAGAAGGCACGTTGGTGCCCAGGGGCATTTGAGAAACATAAATCGGCCAGAGTTGCATTCATGTCAAGGGCAAGACAAACGCTCGCTAATTACATGGCTATAATAAGTAGCAGCTTCATCGTGGCCACATCATGCGTTCTTTACGACTTCAATGGGCTCAACGATCAATGCGCTTGATTCTTCATCCAATTAATTCTTCTATCACCAGCTCCTCTTCAGTACTGCACTTGAATAACTCTTTGTATCTAGCGATACATGCTGAATGCCCACTCAATCACGCATGCGTTTTACGATCGCCCTTTTTGATCGCCTGTATGATGCCCATCACCGTCTCCAGATGTGTACAGCTCTTTACGACTTGACAGATTTCTGCTCCTTCGTCCCAGAGACTATCCATGTGATCATTTCTCCACGTTATATGTTAGGCTTAGTTTCTGTTAGGAAATTCAATTGACCTTGCAAACTTAAACATTATAAGTATGAACAACAGCGCAGTATTCATGTCTTATGATTTGATATTATTTGAACCAATGAAGTTATAAAAAATTAAAAGTGTAGAAATTTTTTGTTTCCAATATAATTTTTAGGACTGCGTCAGCCTGTACAATTATCCCAAGAGAATCAGAATCATTGTTGCACTACCTGATTGAAAAATAAAAAATTAACTTTCAGCTTCTGACACAAAATCATTTTTGTCAGCAACACAATACGTTTCATGACAGCTCGCACAACAGACAAAAACCCCTCCACGTGCGTTACTCAAACTTCGAGCCAACCTAAAAAACTACTCGCAGTGTTTCATCTATTTACAAATTCACGAGGCTTTTTCTTGGGTGGATTTTCTTTTATTTTTCTTCCTTACTGACGTCTTTCTCGACCTTTTGGCCTGTAGATTCTCCACTAAAGCATTTCGTTCTTTTCTCAACGATGTTTCACTCCAAGTACCATCTTCGAAGAGATGTTTTCCCATTCGTGATAAAGAAACACCCCTTCATACGCCCTTCACACGTAAATTTTTCGCTTATCCACGCAAAGATGGTTTACTTTGCAGGATTCACACGAAGTTTTTCACTTCACGAGCTCTGCTTGTACAAGTTCTTAGTTCCATGTCTCACCCTCACGAAGGCATTTCACTTCACACGATTCACGAGTACGTTCTTCAATTTATCTTCTCTTCACGTGAAAACTTGGCGCTTTGGTGCTCCACTACACTTGACTCTCGTTTTGTCTCTCGTTATCGTGTACGTCCTCTTCACTTGCACCGCACCCACTTGTTGTGCAATAAATCGCTATGAACCAGAACAACCCAGCGCGCGACTGGGTATCTTCCTTATGTCCTTATTTGTTTCGGTCCCTTACTTGAACCACACTCACTGTGAGCTGCGCCTGCAAAGCGTGCCCCTAAGTGCCGCTAGTGTTTATTGAGGTTAACACCACAGTTTCTTGGGACTTCAGTTCAATAATGATTTTAATCTTGTACATACTATTCTTTTTACTAGTTACTTTCGATAGACCGTTGTAAAAAAAATAGTTGTACTTTAGTCCATTTGTATTGTCAGTTATATTAGCATGAAACATTCATTTTTTGTTAATAGAGTTGAGGAATGTACGTTCCGTGGAAAAAAGGGGAAAATGTTATTTTCATAGACGTGTTTTTCTAAAAGGTAATGACAGCTCAATTGCAATCTTACGAGTGTACACCTCAATTGGAAAAATTTATCATAACTTTAAGAGCCATATTTTGAAACTCTGAGCGATTTAAAAATCTGGGGCACATCATTTGTTTTTGTAGTCAGAATATATTCCAGAATTTCTCCCTCATTGACCTCAATATTATTAATGAATTTCATAAAAAACTATAGTTAATTCTCAACGATATATTTCTAAAATATATTCTGAATTATACTAAATTTAAATTTCAATCATATTCATAAAAAGCAGTGGAAAAAACAATGGTTTTGCGACGAACTGTTAATAGACTATAATGTTTTACTTGTTATCATTCGTAACGTGCAGATATAGCCGCGAATACTCTGAAATGTCTGGCAAAATTTCAAAAGGTAACTACACCCTACTTTTTGGTTGGTAAAGTACATGGTGCTTAAATGTTATTAAATTTCAAGTCAGAACTGTCCTCGTAGAAATGCAGCCTAAAAATTGAATAGCATGCCTATGAAGTATAATCCATTGATAAAATCAAAAACTTATTGCATTTTTCAGACTATGAAGCTCGTTCTTAACATAGGAACAAGTACCCAAAGGCATGCGAAGCTATAATCCAGTCCACGTTTTCTGCCCGTGTTTGGCAAAGCAAAAAGTCGTCAAGAAATTCTAGTCCTGAATGTCCCAACCATCTGTTGGCATGGCTGCGGCATCTCAATTGTCAGTAACTGCGATGCTGCTCTTCAGTGAATTCCAAATGCACGTAACCAGCATACTTGTTCCTGCTCCTGCGGCGGCAACGCGAAGTCTTGCCTAGGATAGGAAACCTAAACTGAAAATCCGGCCAGAGTTGGCCAAAGCTGGCTTTTTCATTCTGGTCCATGAATAAATGTGTCCAGTGCAGCCATGAATATTAACAATCATTCACTGTTACCTGAGAGGAAAACATGGATTAAAAAAATGTTAATTTTACCTTAAAGTGTTC
Organism: Orchestia grillus; assembly: GCA_014899125.1. Lineage (NCBI taxonomy): Eukaryota > Metazoa > Arthropoda > Malacostraca > Amphipoda > Talitridae > Orchestia > Orchestia grillus. The sequence continues at coordinate 379 of VOMN01071518.1, read as the reverse complement.
CGAGGCATTGAACATCCATAGCAATGAAAGAACTATCTTTAAAACAGGCCAAATATGCATTTTAAACCTTGGTATTTTTATTTAAAAACATAATCATAACATTAAGTCATAATTCATTTTCCTAGAATTTTCCTCTCCATTGCTTTTATTATTACTTAACTGGTAACATAATATTCCAAGTGAAATTCGGTCTTTCAGTCTCGTACCTTTAAAAAAATTATTCAACACTGATCACTGAACTTAGGTTATAAGCGATAACACCTTGAATACCTTGAAGATGTTTCGGCCTTCACGCCCGGGCCACACTAGGGTGCCGCCGCTTTGTGTGCATAGCTTGCCTTCGCATATCCGCGAGCTGTTGAATGAGACCGTTTCCCTC
>VOMN01071514.1:0-27710 GCA_014899125.1 Orchestia grillus | reverse complement strand
GAATGCCCTAGTGATAAAACAGAGGAAGCCTACGACAAATCAATTATAATTATGTTGATTTATATATGTAAAATTATCGTATGATTCTTGTTAAGTAATTAGCACAAAATTCTAATTTGACTACTCTATCTTAAAGAATACGAGTATGACGTGAATAGTCCACTGTAGTGTAACAAAATTCGGTAACGATATCTTTCACAAATATTCCTTTAAATTTCCTTACATTCTACGCACATGGGATTTCTCGCGATTTCGTAACTTGAAACTTTCCAGCCATGAAAGTTGAACGCCATTTCAGCACATTAGTTTCACGATGACGAGGCGTAATAAGATGAAATTTCCATCCTTAGTTTGCATCGTGACATCGCCCTCGGCATCGTGCGAGAAAAATACATTAAAGTGTAATACAAGAGATATTCTGCAGTATGGGTCGCGTTTAGAAAGTATGTACGAGTAAATTTACCATGAACTAAAGTTTAGGAAATGTATTCACAAACTTAAGCAGCAAATTCCATTTCACCAACTCTACACTTCGGGCGGCTGATGAAGCTTCGGGAAATTTTTAAACTAAAATCTTAGCAAATGAATAAAACTTTCCCCCTTAAACTTGAGGTCTTCTTCACACTTCAGGCTGGACATCTCCCAAGTTCAGAAGCAGGAAGAAAAACTTTCAGAATCTCCCGTACCCGCGTGCAAAGTTTCTTTAGTACTTAACTTGAAACTTACGAGATTATTATGCACATAAAAAAGCTTATCGACTCACAAGAAACGGTACTGAATATTCCATGATGAATTATTCATTCGGAAACATTTATCGAGTTGGAGGATGAAGCCGCACATGCGAGGCTTTTTCTCGGCCACGAATTTGCGTCTTGTTTCTCGCTGCTCGCCTAGTGAGAGAGGGACGTGTGTAGAGTGAGTGTAGAGTGTGAGCTGTGTGTAGAGTGAGGGTAGAGTGTGAGCTGTGTGTAGAGTGAGGGTACAGCATGAGCTATAAGTGTGTAGAGTGGGTGTACAGTTAATAAGAGTTGAAAGTGTGTACAGTGAGTGTACAGTACGTAAGAGTTGTGTCAACAGTGAGTACACAGTAAATGAGAGTTGGCAGTGCTTACAACCTAGTGCGTACGGTAAGTAAGAATTGGAAGTGTGTGCAGTAAGTAAGAGTAGTGTGTGCAGTGAGTGTACAGTAAGTAAAATTTGTGTACAAAGATGAGGTGCTACGAGTAATTCGATCATTCGGCAGAAGTGGGTCAAAATATGAAGCGTTCACTGAAAGAGGCCACATCCCTGTGAAGGCAACATTTGAGATGCTCGCCCAGTGCGGAGGCTCCGAAAGCTTGGGCAAATAAAATTAAATTCTGGCTGGCTGAACCTTGAAAGCTCTTTCATAAAGGAAGCCTCGTCGTCCCGCGTTTTCCCTTTAAATATGACAAATCTGAGGACGTATTTCAAGGCTCAAGAGTTGGGTCAACTCTTGTACTGCAAAAATACTCTGCAGGCAATCTAACTTCATAAATTTTTGCTTGCCAAAGGCTCTCTGTAACATCTTAGCTATGCGATCTTTTGTCGAAAACATTAGATAGAAAACATGGAACGTGGGGGCAAATAGCGACTAAGACACGCGTTCGATGACGAGTACAATTGGACGTATAGTTCTTGAATGACATAGTGATTGAAATGATCAAGGAAAGCCTTTGAAAGAAGTAATAGAAAACGCTTCTCGTGCAAGTAATATCTCCTGAAAGTGGCTAGTCTTGATAGAAAGCCCTCTACTTGACCGTTGAGTTTAAACTTACACGGCGCAATGATCGTTCACGTGGGTAGGTATGACTGGATAGGCTCATAAGCTCAACGTTCTGGTAGAAATGACACGTGAGAGGAGCGCAGAAAAAATTGGAACCCTTTTTTTTGCAATATCGCCTTTTGTTCTGAATTGAATGGACTTTAATTGGTTGCGCTTCTGTTAAAGATGCGAAAACAATAGCCTGTCACATTTGCTAATGAGGTAATCTATATTTTTATGAGGTAAAATTTTTTGGTGAGTTTCTCATAAGTTCGCTATAGTTTGTGCTGTATAGCCCAGAGTTTCTTCGCGAGACTCACACGACTATAACGAAGGAACCGGAATATTTATAATAAAGTTACGGCAAAGTGGCGAGCGGTTCCTGAATGATGCATCTTGCCGACGAATTAAATTCAAAAATGAAAAACAGAACACGTACGATTCAGACTTGTCAATCTTAAATTCATTAGTGACTGTTGAATTGTTGTTTGCATTGTATTACTCAAATCTTCTGGTTTATTGTTTGCACAAAAAAGTATGAAGGCTGTACCGCAAAATACGAAATGTATAAAATTTATGCGATACTTCATACACGGATAAGTTTCACAGGGAGGAATAACTTTGATGGCTCAAACATGGGATAACAATGACCATTCTGACTGTGAAATAATGAATACAATTCCTGGCTCTTGCTCTGGATCATTCAGCCTACAGTCCTGTACATTCCTCACTCGACCGGCGACACACAAAATGACATGCAACCGTAAAAAATTACCGAAAATAGCAAAAGAGCTACAAACTAGACAATTATAACTGAACTTTTGTTTCCAATTCATTTCAAAGGCTGCGGCTGGTCGTAAATAGACGATTGATGTTCAATACGAGCCTCTTGCAGGAACTGCAGTCACTCTGGTCAACGAACTCAGCTTGTTTATCAAGGAAAAATATCGACGTATAAATGATAACTTTGCCATTATCTACTGAGCTACACCAAACTGTTGTTACATAAACAACATGAAACTGAAAGCTACGATGAAAATAACACGGCAGGTATATATCTAGCGGTCCAATAATCACGCGTAGGTGATACTTAAAAAATGAGGAGGAAAGGTATAGAGTATTGAATTTTGCGAAGGATGTATTTGTTGTGCAAGAAAATGATGAAAGTATCACATGTGCAAATATTAAGAGGAGAAATAGTTTACCCGGAATAATTCAGAGATCTCCTATTGTTCCTGGAATTCAACCAGTTTTGAATCGGCCAGAACACAACATTAGAATTAATTAGTCAGACTCATTTCTAAGACAGGTCAGGTAAAGAAATTTGAAAATCTACATCCGTTAATTTTGAGTTTGTACACGTAACTTCCCTAAAATGAGTTCACAAATCTTCATTAAATGATAACAGAATACTTTCAGTTTCGGCAATTTCGAGTTTACCACGAGGCAGTTCGCTCAAACTGTAGAGCATTGGCCCAGCTATTTCAATATTCTTGTTTTTGCTTACGCATTTTGCTCACGACTCACTCGTGAGCAAAGTTTTTTGTGTCAACTATTACTTTATAAAGAATACATGCCTTGTCTGAATACATGCATTGTCTGAATAGGTGCCTTGCCTGAACACGTGCCTTGTCTGAATACATGCCTTGTCTGAATACGTGCCTTGCCTGAATTCCTACCTTGTCTGAATACGTGCCTTGTCTGAATACCTACCTTGTCTGAATACGTGCCTTGTCTGAATACATGCCTTGTCTGAATACGTGCCTTGTCTGAATACGTGCCTTGCTGAACAGATGGTCAGTGGAACTTGAAATTTGGCAGACTTTTTCCTCGAATATATTAGGTGTTCTTCAACGATGGAAGCTTGCACAAGTAATTAAAAATCAAAGGGAAAGTTCACCGGAAGTGCTCATCACTACGTGGAAATAATAAGCGAAGATGCGCTTTCGCTTCCCCCGCTGTAAGTGCATGAATTCATATTATAATTGGGAGACATGTGAGGCTAGTGGCGTGCCGGCAGGTGTTCTGACACAACTTCAATGGAGGAGATAACAATTATTTTAGACGTTTATCATCATTCCTGTATTCAGATGTAACGCCAAATTGAGAGCTTCTCTACGTGAATTAATTTTCAGCTGCTCTCCTTGTTTCTTTTGGTGATGCAATTTCATTTGTCTTAATACTTGTATACAAGCTTGATATTAGTGGCATTATTTAACATGACTTTCTGCAATTTTTATCGCATGTTATATCATTAAAGATTATTATTATTAATACTATGATTATTATTGAAAAGAAAACGACAACTATTATTATTACTATGATTATTACTAATATTGATTTCTACCAGAAAAATAAAAAGCACAAAAATTCCATGGTCGCAGAGACATCGCTTGAAATTGGCCATAATTGTACTCATTGGAGCTCTCAACATGCCCCTCTTGAATTCTCATCGCCATGTTTTCAAGTGAATCTTAGTGTCATTAGTGAAAAGTTTGGCAGCGTCATATCGGAGGAAGACGGGAGATCGTGGTTGGTTCAAACCGCACTCACAATGGGTGACATATGTATGATGATACATAAGGTAATGCGATATAATTATTTAATAGAAATACACATGTTTTATTGTTCATAAAATTACATAAATTTGTAATATTATGTATTATTATTCGCAATCATCGTATTTGAATTATCATAGTGCAGTACCAATTGTCAGGGTGATAATAATTTTATTGTGTTGGCCTGTGTAATTGACAGAAACTCAACAAATTACTACGGGCAAAATTTTATAACAAAACGTCTGAGTATAACTGTAACAGGCATTATTATATATTATAACTGCATTTATGATGCATCAGTGTTCGTGCACGTGAGCGTCTGAGTTCTGTGTGCACGGCCCTGAAATTCTCAAGCTGTGCCGTGATTCTCTGTCTGAGCGTGTGCCCCTCGTGCATCTCAGCTCAGCTTCAGGGGCTGGGATTTTACTCTCAAAAATGAGAATGCATACACATCGTGAGAAGAGGACCGAGGCTGGCAGGCTCTGACAGAGGCAGACAGGGACGGACAGAGGCAGACAGAGGCAGACAGGGATAAACAGAGGCAGGCAGAGGCAGACAGGGACGGACAAAGGCAGACAGAGGCGAAGGAGGTGGACTTGAGTCGTGGATGCCATGGCAAGCCTGAGATGAGATGACATTTATTTAAAGCGGGCAGGTCAGACCGAAGGTTTGTGGTTGCTCGACTTACATCCGATAAGTTCCGGAGGAAAACTACACCACCAGGCCGAAAATTTGTCCCTTTCTGAAGAATTGTGGATGTAGCGAAAGCAAGCAATAGTGATAGTTTATTGGCCCACTTTTTCCATCCATTACAACTTTCATTCTAATCGGCATAGAATCTACATAATTTTACAAACAATCTAAGCTATTATTTGTCCAAAGTACAATCAGGCGTTGAAAAAGGTCTTCCAACAAAGAAGGAAGAGGTGTTGAGGCTTGCAGCTTCCTCTTCAGTTGGCTCCACAAATTTTCGTTATGGTTCAAGTCAGGAGAATGTGGTGGCCATTCTATATGAGAAAATAGTCTTTTCTGATTCCTGAGCCAATCTTGCGCTACATGAGACCGGTGGATGCGAGCGCTGTCGTCTTGAAAATACTAGAACCATTAAGAAAATAAAAATTTATTGTTGTAAATACTTGGTCACCTAGGATGTACTTATACTTGGATGTACTTGAAGAAATTTCGGCCGTCACGCCGATGCCACACTGAGGTGCCTCTGCTTTGTGTGCATGGTGTGCCTTCGCAGATCCGCGAGCTGTTGAATGAGACCGTTTCCTTCTGCCGTTTGAAAATAGTGAGGCAAGGGAGGCCTATCGGGGATAGTTTGTAGGAAGTTATCCAGTTTGGTCTTAAAAACGTCCAGGGAGTCATCGAACTCTCTCAGGTCTTTAGGCAGAGCGTTGAATAGTCTCCCATCACAGCGAAGGATTATTCATATCTAGCTCGAACGCTGCCAGCCGCCTTCGCATTGAACGTTTGCAGGCGTTCCCAGTAGTCCAGCCCTTGGTCCTCAAGAATCTTTGCCATGAAACTTCGTTGTATTCTTTCCAGCTTCACGATTTTTTCTCTGATGCCTGGATTCCGTAGTTGGCAACAGTACTCGGCCAGGGGTAGGATCAACACCCTGAACAGCGAAAGCATTGGTTTCGATTCTCGTGTCCTGAAGACTCGCAAGATCCAGCCAATTTGGCGCTGGCAATTTTTGACTGTTAGGTCGATATGTTCTCGGAATCGTCCGTTGTCTTCGACGATAACACCCAAGTCTCTAAGGGAGCTTTTTTCTTTATTTCCAGACCCATTTCGGTTTTGTATGCGAAACTGTCTTCTGGTTACTTTCCATACTTCATCTGTTCGATGTTTTGGATGTTTAAACAATCTTGAGATTTAATTTTCTTGCTGCAAAAACCTAATTATTGGGGGCCAAACCTAATCCCCACTATCCTTATCCATCCTAAGCTCCATGGGCTTCCCATCCTACTCTAACTCTGCCATCTATTTCAACGTCGCCTCACCTGCACGCTAAAATATATATGATTTCAATGTTTTTCGCATTGTGATTGTATCAGTCACTCAGTATTTTCACAGTTTTTATACTTCGTTCTTCGAGTATGGAGGTTGAAATTACTCAGTTTTTTATTCAGGCAGATAGGAATGGATGGAAAGGCAAGTACATAAATAGAAATCAACTGGTAATATTTCATTATATTATTCGCTAACGCTTCAGAACATTCATAATATCCCAGATCCTTGTTTCATGTCGGATGAATCACTTTTGAACATCGCCTCAACTTAATTTACGACACAACACTTTACCATACAACAGCTACAGGAAATAGCAATATTCCTCAGCTTGCCAAATTTCTGTCGCAGAAATATTACAGGAGAAGTCAATCTGCGTTGGGCATCAACACTTGAGTCAGAACTGCACAATTTCGCCGAGAAGATTCAAAGAAGCGACCTGATGCTTTGTAGAGCACAATCGCACCCAAACGACATGAAAAGCAGAGGTGGGGGAGGGAGGGGAACGAAGCGGCCTTAAGCGGTCCTGAGAACCGGGATCAAGGGGGATTTGGGGGATAACGTGGGGCTCCTTCTCCTGCGGGGGAAGTGGGGGCAAAACTGCAACACGATTCAGAGGCTGAGTTTGAAGAAAGCAAACAGGTTATACTACTGTACATTCAGTAGCTAAAGGGCAAAACTAAGGTATCTGTCGTAGATTCAAGTATTTATTCGTCGATTTTAAAACTGAAGAATACGGGCAGCCAGACTTGTATCACGAATTATACTGACAGGAACCTTGCTCCTTACATCATCAGGAGCAGGAAGCTCAGGGCCAATCACAAACTGATCAAAGTTTTCGCTTCGGCGGATCCTGACCGTGACCGTAATTCTGACACTGAGTGTAACCGCTCGGCTCTGGAAAGGTCGCCTCACACAGTTGCAGGACAGGACTGGTCCTATGTAGGACATGTAGGACTGGTCCTATGTAGGACTGGTCCTATGTAGGACTGGTCCTATGTAGGACATGTAGGACTGGTCCTATGTAGGACTGGCCCTATGTAGGACTGGTCCTATGTAGGACTGGCCCTATGTAGGACTGGTCCTATGTAGGACTGGCCCTATGTAGGACTGGTCCTATGTAGGACTGGCCCTATGTAGGACTGGTCCTATGTAGGACTGGCCCTATGTAGGACTGGTCCTATGTAGGACTGGCCCTATGTAGGACTGGTCCTATGTAGGACTGGTCCTACGTAGGACTGGTCCTATGTAGGACTGGTTCTATGTAGGACATGTAGGACTGGTCCTATGTAGGACATGTAAGACTGGTCCTATGTAGGACTGGTCCTATGCGGGGCTGCTCTTAAAGCCTAAGGCTGCTCCTACAGCCCAGGGCTGGTCCTAAGCCAGCTGTTTCTAAATTCATCAGAACTTAATGCAAGAAAATAAAGGGATTCAAATGATACAACAGGAAAGTACGCCCTCAGCGTTTTGTGAGCCTCGGCGCAGTACTCTGTGAGACTGTACAGGCGCACCTCCCTCTAGGCTTGAGTTGCGCTCCTGGTGGAAGTGGTAAACCAAAGGCAATCGTAAGGGCGAAATAACGTGAAGCGAGGGACTCCATAGCGGGGCATGTCTGTGTTTTCACCGACCGGCCTTTAAGATGTGGCTGTAAATACCATAAAATAAAATACGCTGCCGACGTAAGAACTGGTATTTGCAAAATATCATAATACGTGCAATTAAATCTATTTTGTATCGTTTGCAACTTGAGTATATTTAATATTACATGATGCGAAAATAACGTAAGTTGTGTTTTTTTAGTGAGGCGGCTACAATTGACCCGACGGCCTGTTCCGTTCTAATATTTGAACTTTATTGTTTGTGTAAACATTCAAAATATTGTATTGTTTTTTCTTAATGATCAGATATATTTTGGAAACCAGAAATTACTCTTGACTCATGTCAGTTGAATAATATAACAAATTACAACTACTAGTTTCACAATAAATTTCATTCCAGCTGATTTTTGTTTAGAAGAAAACTGGACGCTAACGGGAACAAAAATCTAGGGGGAGAGATTGTATTCAAATCGGCGAGTGCAAATTTAAGAATTTGGGTGTGCATTTTCAGCTCATTTCAGTTGGAACTCGAGCAAGGCTCAGGATTTGATGAATCCCAAAAAACGAATTCGCTTTAATTGAATTGCAACTGAATAACCTTAACATAACATCAGCTCCTATTTTAACAAAAGGTGCAGTGGGAACAAAACCAAACTCGTATGCACAATAAAAAACGGACCAGGAGCTATCGTGTCCATCGTAGGCACGGCAGAGAAACGTGGGTCGAGAGAGATAATATTTTCCGTTGCAGTGGATTGAGAGGACAGCAGCTGCGTACCTGGGCCCTGAGGCTCAGCCTTAAATGGAGGATTAGGTGAGGGTGTCATCGGGGAGTTTGTTTTTGCTCATCACGAAGGAGGCCTACGCAAAAACAGGTGGTGGACGCTGGTGAGATTTCAGGCAGGTTCCGGAGAGGCCTTCAACACAAAGGCCTGGGAGAAAATCGAGCTTCTATAATATTGTTTTTGCTACTCTGTCAGTCAATATCACATTTAGGGCCAGCGATGTGGACATCTTCGTGGCTCTATGTGGATGACTGCAAATATTTCTCGAGCTGTCAACGGGTAGCGTCTGTAAAATGCGGTTTATTGAAACACAGAACAAATAAGTCGAGAATTGATAATACAATTTTGTAAAAATTATCAGATTGTATTGGAATGTCATGTAAACTTTGAACAATTAATTTATGAGACAATATGATGGAATGCTTGCAGGATTGCAGAAGTCGTCGCTTTACTGACTTCAGTAAAATTGAAAAAAGCTTTCGTTACAATAAATGAGTGATTAAATTACGAGTACATAAGCCTTGAATATAAGTCTAAGGGAAACTGTGCGAGGTTCATACTCTTCAGTATCATGCTTACGCATAGTTGTAACGTATCAAAACCCATGAGACCCATTAACAGCTTACATGAGATCCATTAACAGCCTGCATGAGACCCATTAACAGCCTGCATGAGACCCATTAACAGCATGCATGAGACCCATTAACAGCCTACATGAGACCCATTAACAGCAAAGCGCATGGTCACGTCTTCCTCGGAGAGTAAAACGAGCTGCGCTGTTTAAACGCCGCAGTTATCTCTACTTCATATTAACGAATATAATTTTGTTTATTCGGAAACCGATTTCAATTTCTGAATGACCATATAATTTACTTTCCACTCCTTAACAAGCCCCTAATTGGAAGAAGGTCGAAGCACTTTCAAGACCAATCGTAATGTTCGGTCTCCTACAAAAAAATGAATTTTTTATGAAAGCTATTTGCAAAGAAGAATGTAGTGAAGTATGTAGGACGTGAATGTCTGCGGCGAAAATACAGGCGCAGGACGGATGGTAACGTTGAACTGTGAGATGCTTTTTATCAGGAGGGGAGAATTTCTCCATAAATGCACGGTCAAGAATACTTTACTCCGGTCGAAGTCATGGAAAGCTAAAGCGCATTTGGAATGATATTGGTCATAGAGAAGCGAGTACTTCCATACAAAACATTGCCTCAACACAGCTTTGTTTTCTACTCGCGCATACACGCGGCATGTGACCTCAATCAAGTTCATTTTAAGTTTATTTTCTTGTTTATGTTAAGATCTTGTGTGGAACGTATGAATCGTTAGCAAGTCAAAAATACCAATTTTGAATGTTCAAAATATGATTGCACTGTAAAATTATGCTCGTAATCTTCAATTCATCTTTAGAAGGGAAGAGTAAGTTAACTACTTGCCAATGCTAAGCCCCAAAGTTAAAATTATGATGGTGAGTCTTGAAACCTTTATGTTAAATCCAAGGGCCATTTCACCACCATTAGCTACTAGAACTAGCTTCTCATCTAGCATGTAGCTACATATATCATCTAGTATGTAGTTACATATATCACGTTCAGTAGAGCAGGGAAATGTTTTAAAGTTCAATTCGCGGAGGACATGTTCTCTCATAATCCGTATCGGCAAGCTACAATTAGCATTATTCCCATTGTCTCTAATCTGGCAGTTTACTTGCGAGGTCTCTAATTTCAGCTACGATCGTTTCTCTCGCTGGGTCTCCTTAAAGCATTCCTTAATTGCAGCAGCCGGGGCCGTATGGACGAGGCGTGCTAATTGCACAGCCTATTTAATTACTTCGCACCTAAATTAGGCCTCCGTTAGATGGCCTATTTCATGCGAGCGGCGACGGCAGAGCTGAGGGCGGCTTCGTGCGGTTTGCTATATTGGCTTCGATTTTAGATTGATGGAGGATGAACTCTTTTTTTTTGCCTCTCAACTCTATTGGAACATACTTCGGGAATATTCATGTACTTTTGCGGTTCTTGGGATGTTGTGTTAATGCAATTACAGGGCAGGAATATCTTTCTTACCCCTAATTTGGCTTAAATTACCCAAAGATAAAGGACAAATTACATGTACCGGCTTACTCCCTGCATTACTACACTGTGTTCCTCATAGATTACTTCCCTTATTACTCCACACACAAATACACACGTGCCCTTGTGTACATGTGCGTGTTTTGAGTGTTCAGTGTTGTGACGGTCACAGCTGTTATTTTATCAAAAGACGAGCTTCAAAGCCGGGAAATAAACACGTATCAGCCAGCATAGACCTAAAATCGTGAGCACAGATTCTAAATAACTTTAAAGGTGATATTCTAAACATTAGGTAAGTCATGATGCTTGTAAAACAAATATTACTTGTAACGAAGAAGATATTTGTTATTTGTTTATAAGATGAATGTGTTTATTGAAAAACTTTTTATTAATTGAGTTGGCTGGGCTAACGTAATACCCAATTAGGTTTTAATCTCATTTTAATACATAACACGATGGTAATTGTGACTAATTTGGCTCCAGTTCATGAACTGAGGAGCTGAGCGTCTTGATCCGGTATTTTTTAGAATAAATATGCGCGTGCGTTGAGAGCGAGAGGTCGCGTAGTACGATAGTACTGAACATGCTAGCGTGGTCGACGATGGCATTACGTACGAAAATGTAGTCGGCTATTCTAAACGCTTGTAATTTTGAGTTTTGAGTCCATTCTTGATTGGTGACCCTGCAAACGGAGTGCCTGTGTGAATGCTAACTATGCCTGTAAATGAAGTTGGTCTAATCAGGCGACAATATTTCTTCCTAATGTTTTCGAGGTTGCTGGCTGTTGCTACTGTTTTCCCTGAAAATGAACAATGAATATCTCTCGTGAAATATCACCATGTTTACAGTAACCATTAAATTTTCGGGTAAAAACAGGGACTTTTCATTGGCAGACCCACCCGCTCCCTTGATGTTGCCAGGCGTATTCATTTGCCATAACACGTGATTATTCCATGCGGTATGGCTTCCTTTTCAAACAAAGCAACAAACGGCATAACTCGAAACAATTTTAATTCCTGAGTCTCACTTGGTTGATGTGGAACATGCCTATTTACTTTCTGTACTTCTCAAGCTGCTTTCAAGAGTTAAGGCACAGTTGTGAGAGGTTGTTCGAGTTCTAGTGAAATTTTCTAAGTGCACTCATAGTTTACGGGATTATCTCAACAAAAATATTCTTTCGATTTTGCGTGGGTACCGATCGAGGTATTTACTTTGGTTTTTATTCAAAAGCTTTAGCAAAGCTTGAGAGAATATTGTTGCTCAGCTATGATTCTATCAATATGTCATCACCAAACACGGTTTTGATACTTTGGAATGATTCAGAGAAAGACTGAGCCTATTTGCATTGATGCAGCAAGATTACTCGAGAAGAAAAATCACCAACACCGTTCACGTTTCATTGCAGTAAAATTCCTCAGTTTCTTTAGGAATAGTTCCTCACAATAATGATCTGGGAGTTGGAAGAGTCAGGAGTAAGTGAAGGCTATTATGGCTTTCAAAAGTTACTATGACAGGATCATCACCCAAATCAAGCAATACTCAATTTATGTGTGACGACCTGACACTGTGTGATGTGCATTCCATATTCACATCATTTTATTAGAATTTTTCGAATAGATTTATCAGAGGGAAAATGAAACCTTATAATGAAAGTAATTACAAAGGCTATAAGACACATATTGTTGCATAATTTTATGGGAACAAGATGTTTCTGCTAGCCTTTTTAATTACTTTAATCATAATTTTACTATACTGAGCCGGAGGCAAAATTGGGCAGAACAAATGAGGCTAGTTTTGATACAGGGGTTTGTCATCTAAATTTATTGCAAAGAAAGAGTGTCCCACGCTTGTGTGTTCAAACTAAGCACGTTTCTTAGAAAACTTCCAGAAATGAAGAGAAAAGCCACTGTTCAAGTGCAAATCAGTATGCAAGTAGGTATGTATGTCGACGTTATATACAGTACTAACGTCCCCCTTCACACTGGTGTAACGTAGCGCGCCCCGAGACTCGATCCTAATTTCACTTAAAATTCACGTTCTTTTATATTATAAAGCGCGTTGCTGGTCCTCAGACCTCGCCGCTGCTCTAGAAGTTCAGGTTAAATTGGTCTGGCATTTCAAGCGCTGTTGGAGTCGCTACGCTTCACTGTTAGTCCTGCAACGACCGTATTATTTTTACAGTTAAGGCTGCATTTAGCTCTGCACGACACGAAAACTAGCTGCAGTCTTATGTAGGCATACTTTAAGGCTGTTTCTCCCAATGTATGAAAAACTAGGAACAGCCTTACGAATATTTCTTTCAAGGTTAAGGTTATTTACGTTACCTCATTGAAAGCTGGGCTAGGCTTCACTGGTTCTCCTACTTGGTAATGGAAAGTCACAAGCGTACACAATCATGTCTCGTAGGAAAAACTCTCCTAAAAATAAGTGTTGGGTTGATGTTCAGTCTATGAATTCACTTCTCATCAACGGCTGTTAAGCACTGAGTTTTTTTTTAGGAAGAGTACAGCAGGCAATAGCATTTGCTTATGCCTCATGTGCATAGCAAACAAAGTGGTAAAATCCCTTTACGTATTATTAAATATAAATTCAAACCGTGACGATACCACAACGATTTCACGAGAATGGAAAGTGCTTTGTCGAAGAGATATGGAGCCTTCACTCACCTGGCTAATTATTTTTCGATAGGTAGAGTTTCGCGTGAGATCAAAATAGAGGAGATTTTTGCAAAGACAGCGGCGTGTCCCAAGCAAGAAATGAGGGCGCTTCTCGTTCAATATCTCAGGCACAGAAAAGAAAAACGCGCAGAAAACCTTAATGAGGAAGCGGATTAGTTCCTCTTACTGATGTCCTGGTTATCTCAGACTTCATCTTACTTTACGGTAATTGAAAATTCCTTATGAACATTTTTCTAAAGGAAAAACATGTGCTGTATTAGCCGACATGTTTTTCTGAGTTTCATAGGAGGAGCTCTCAGCAGACCTGCTTAATTATAGCGCTGAAATAATGAGAACTTCACCGCAAGCCAAGCACCAAATTGTGGGCTCCTTTAATGAAGGCGCTTGCGGTGAGAAATTAAATATATATTCTCCAATACATTTATCGTGAAAAGGAACTAGCATGGCACCAGGTTTTGTACAATGTCAATCATGAAAATTTGTCTCATTCTGTGAATGAAGTTGACGATTGTGGCAATGCTAAAAAATTCATCCAAATGTAGTAAAATATTAAATTTTTAGCTCCCGAGATTGTAGTTTAAATTTCTTATATATTTCTTTATAAGAAAAAATTCAGAAGTTATCGTACAATTTTAGGGTTTTGTGACTTACTAAAAGTTCAAACTCCACCATTCTGTGCACTTATTTGCAAGAGGTATTTTTTTAGTAAGCAAGTTTTTCCAAAAACGTGACGTAGTACGTGAACGTCATTGTAATGCGTGACGTGAACGTCATTGNGACTTGAACGTCATTGTGATGCGTGACTTGAACGTCATTGTAATGCGTGACGTGAACGTCATTGTAATGCGGGGCTTGAACTTTCCTCCGTACTAATCTTACATTTAAAATTAAATAATCTTATCTTGCCTGTGTAATTTTAAAATCACTTAAGCTTTTGCCCATAAATTATAGAATGAAGTTGAGTAACATTTACTAAGTGTGTTCGGCTTCCACGGAATAAATCCTGACAGCTTCTACTCCGCACTTTTCAAAGAAGTTTTCCTATTTGGAGATTGCCAAAGACGTTTCTTCATGAAACAGATTGCGCTTTCATTTCTTGATGAAGGAAAAAATAGCTGTTGCTCCAATTTTTTGTTTATGAGTTTTTATATAATTTCTGATCTGCTCAGTGTACGAGTACTAGAGACACTGTAAAATAAAACCTTCTTGTAATTTTTCGATAGAATTCCCCTTTCACTTTGTGAAGTTCTGTTTCAATGGATGTCTGGTTAAAGAAGGGTATAAATTTTTAATATCTATAATTTTAGAAACATTAGTTGTGTTTCTAAAATAATTAGTACTACTGTGCATTGGTCAACAATGTTTGCTGTGAGAAAGCTTTAGTTCAATTTGAACACACTGGATTTGATGGGCACTGTATTTTTAATTATTATTTTTGTAGTAGAATGGAAAGGTAAAAGCACAGATGTGCACAAAAAAGTATTTCGTGAAGTTTGATCATATCATCTAATAATATTTTGTTTGCTTATCTGATTATAAAAGTTCATTTCCAATAATATTCCAGTAGCTGTTTTCTAATCAGTAAGACTTACATTTATACCTGCTTCATCTTTTGCTTTTCTAAGCCCTTCCTGTTAAACATTCTCTTGAACTTGAAAATAACTGATTCTGTCATGGAAATTTTCTCAGTCCGTGCTACAGAGCAAGAATGTGGAGATTACAAAGAATGATTCCTTAAAAGAAAAGCAATATTCAAACCCACAAAGATTTCATATGGATACCAGATAGTTATCAGCTTCATAAATATGCACCCTTTAATGTTCATCTACAAATAAAACAGCTTGAAACATATTTTTATTTGAGAAGACTCGCGGTAGAGGACGTTTTGAGTCTCCTGACGACCACGGCAGAGGAGAATTTTAGCTTCACAATATTTGGGACAGGAACGGCGGGCACTCGTTTGGCCGGCGCCTTTGCTCACGCCGGGGCCTTTGCTGTGCTAGTGGCCTCATGATACTCCTGAGGCGCACAATGAAGTCAAAGACGAGGAAGTTACTTGAAATTCTTTGGACACCTTCCCTTAGGGTAGCCCAACTGAAGGCTTTCGGTTTGACAAGCCTCATTTTCCAGAAAATGTCAAAAATAGCTGGCAGTCTTCTAAAAAGTGGGGAGAGAGTGTACGTGTCATGGAAGATCTACTTTGTTAGATGAAAAGTCAGCTTATTAGTATGCTCTACGATAAAGCTGCCCAGGCGGGAAGTGATCCTTCAGGCACGCTGCGCCTGCTCTGCTCTTTTTTTAGGCTTTTTTAGAAACGGCAGTGCGATTCTGCTGCTCAAGAAACACACAAAGTCTTCCAGTGGAGACATTTCTTATTATTGGCTAGGGCTTGTTATACTACTGTGGCTATTTCTGCGCTTTAGGAATTTTTCATTATTCCTTGTTCATTGTTCATTGTTCATTTTTCATTTTTCATTGCTCATTTTTCATTGTTCATTTTTCATTGTTCATTGTTCAGGGCTTAGAGCTACTACGGACAGCTCCACCGTCTCAATTTCATCGGAACTTACAAAATCTGTCGAATTGAGCATTGAAAAGAGCCCCTCTTTGATTGAAATTCATTCTTTGACGAACCCAGCCGTAGATTTTGTCTTATTTGAAATTTGAGTCAGCTGTGGTAAACATTTTATGAGCAGCCGTACTTTATGTCTGCTATCTTGAAATGTGACTTCATTCTACTCCAGGTTTGTGAAATAAGTTTAAGTATTTCGTATTCAAACGCACCGGTTCATGTGTTAAATTTTGTAGAGGTTATAATTACTTGCCCCCCCCCTGTTGTCCCGCAGTGATGAAATTCCGATACATTCAAAAGAAAAAATCTCCATTGTATATACTTCACTATATTCGTTTGTTCCCAAATCTCCATAGTTATGAGAGCTTCTTCGAGGAGCTTCATCATGGCTTTATAGGCAAATCCTACTTTGGCAAGAAGTCAATGATGCATTAAAACGTCAGAATTTACTCTCATTTTTCTGAGTCAGAGGGTCTGGCATTGCACGCTAAAATTTTGTCCGAGACGCACGATAAACCAAAGCAGTTGGAAACGCAGGTGAGTCGAGCCCCTCTGACTTGGGTGTGATGGTTTACCAGCCCCTGATTTTCATGAAAAATTCCGGGTGCCGAATTCGACGTCAGTACGAGCTCCAGCGTCGCCATTGTTGGCGAAAATTTTGCAATTCAATTCGGGGACAATGCCAGGGCGTAAAATTGCGCTATGCTCTCACGTCCCGTAAACATTATCAATTAATTAAATGAGAGTCCTCATGTAATTAGTCAGAGAATTGCCGACCTCGACGGACAAGGCGTAATTATTTGATTAGCTCTCCCGCAGTTGCATGATCATTGCTATGTTCTTTCGCTCTCGTTATAAAATCAATGAAAAGAACCACGGGCCCTGAAGGAGCTTCAGTTTAACACCGTAGTGAAATAAAGAGCGTCATGACGTATGCGCTCTATACGAACCAGAGCGATACCCTGGACTAGGTTGCTGGCCTAGGTTGTCCCTTGAAGTCCCCTATTCATAAATAAACTATGTTGATTAGAATGCTGTCGTATTTATTAAACAAGAGATTTAGATTATAGTAATTTACGACACTATGTTCAATACTCTGTCTACGACACTGCCGCACATTAGCGCCGCTCGCAGTACCGTTCTCAGTGGTGACACGTGAAGAGTGTCACTGACAGAAAAATTTAATTTATACTTATAAATACAAGGCGACTGTTATTTTAAATAACGGGGGCAGGGAGTCCCGGCGACTATGCAGTTCATTCCAGGAGTTGTGCGCTTTGTTGGCATCATTTGTACTCTCAATTCGAGGTCTGGGTGGGGACGGTAGCCGTGTCTTATTTTTGACACTAGTAGACGCGCCCCGCCAAAAATGGCGGGACAGTAGATTTTAATTTGGTAAGATATCCTCTTATATACTGTAACTCTGGCATGAAATAATTTTATTTGCAGTATCAATGATACGGACTGTCTTATCTGACAGTCTGGCTATGAGTTTAGGAATGTGGACCCGTGAATTTTCCTTAATAAGTCCTTAAGAGCGTGGAAGATGGACCAGCAAAGCAAGCAAGCAACGACAGTGTATTAGTATACATATATGTAGTGGGATGATACCATCGGTAAACATTGCGTGAGCCTTGGAACAGAAAAATCAACCCATCTATCCATCTCACTTGATCCATCTATCTTGTTTATTAGACAAGTGTGATTAAAGACCAGGGACAACTATTTATTTCAGTTTTTCTGTTGGTTCATCTATCCATGTGATGCTAAAACTCTTGTTTGCTTGCTTTTTTGTAACCGTGCACACACATCAGTAAAAACATAGCGGAAAAATTCGAAACTCATCTCTCAGTAATTAAAATAGGATTTATCATCGTATCTTGGTAGCGCCTCATTGGAACTCAAATAAATTAATTATTTTCTTTGGCTTTCAATATTTGTAAGGACATCAAAAAGAATCATTAGAAGGTCAGACGGGACTTGAAAATATTGATCCGACGGGTTACAGAGAAATAGTTTGGTAAATACTGCACAAAAACAGGCTTCCACAGTCTCTGCACATTGGTAGGTGTCGACTCCACCATTGCAAGCAAAGGTTGTGCCAAAGCAGCGATTCCTAGCTTTTTCTAAAATACAGAGCTCTTCTGAAACCCACCGCATACTCGTTGAAACCAACTAGTTAAGCAAAAATATAGATATTGTTTAATCAAAAATAGAACACTCTTCACCAGAAGTAAAGGTAACATTTGGAGGGCGTATACAAGGGTTCAAAACTACAAAATTCATTTCAAAGTGCACACAATATGAATTGAGCAAATACTGCATCCCTCCAGCGTCTAGACCGCCAGCGAGCCCCTGAGACAGGCTTATTGAACCCCGGAGGTTCGATCGAACCCAAATTAGGACCCCTGCGCTAGAGAAGTCTAGGGTACGCCTGCCCAAAACACCACGGGTAATTAATTGTTTATGCTTCAGCTGCGAGACCAATTTTTGAAACATCGATTGGTTTTTAGCTTGTCTGCTGAGTGTTCGCACGCGAGATCAGTGTGTGCCTTCTCCATCATGGGGGCTTCCTGAAGCTGCTCTTAATCCTTAATTCTTCTGGGCAGGAAAAAGTGCACACCTTTAAAGGTTACAGGAATATTTATTCGTGTTGATTTACGTAACACCAGCGAGTGCTACATCCACCCAATCTTTTGTGAAAATTTGAAGAAAGCGCGAGAAATATCTGACGTAGAACGGGCAAATTTTTCTTCAGCGTGGAATTATTTCTCATTGATGATTGTTTTACTCACTTTGCATCTAAAATTTCATACAAATGTTCACATTTCTTTTTTAAGTCTGCTTATCGCCCTTTTCTAAAAATTCAACACTTCTTCCTGGACCTGCGCACCTTTGCTCTAGTTTCTGATGTTTTAAATTAATGCGTTGTTTTCTTAATAAATCACACGGGACTGTGCGCACCATAATTCTTTCAGCGATCGACTCCCGATGGCATGGGTTAAACCATTCTTAAGTTGAATAATAACTTTTGTCAAAATATTCACTGATATCAGATCAACGACTGGGAGATAAAAATTTCCAATTGGATCTCAATGCAGTTTTTACTGATGAATTAAATAAGCACAGTTCCTCAGTAACTAGAAAAGCTTAACGCCCTTTTCGAAGTAATTTTCTATTATCAAACTACTTATAGAAACATTTTAAAGAGAGCGTAGACGCAAATGCGCCACGTGTTGAGTCCAGCTTTACCGAGTTTAGATCCCAGGCACGGCCATCCACGTCTGGTTTGAGGCACCCTTCATTTACCAAGGATTTCGCTCGAGGAAATCTCAGGGCTTTTCCCTGAGAAGAAGCACTGTCGGTCGTTTGGGGGGACGACTTTAAATGCTAATCTTGCCGATTGCAGCATTGCCGTCCTCTGAAGCGCAATCAAACTTCGATTACTGGAATGAAGATGGAAACTCGACCGGCTCAATACCGGTAGCCATTTTTGGTGCTTTTTAATCAGAAGAAAGGGCAACGTCCTACCGAGAGTAATGAGTCCTGGCTCAAGCTCCATTATTGAAAATGAGAGGCGGACGCAAGACTTGTGGAGCGTAAGCGGCAATCCCGGAGGAAGCCCCGAACCCAGGCACAGATTTCCAAAACTGACAACTTCGATGGAAATGAGCCGAGTAATGGGCCCTAGAATTGGTCATGAATGTGAAGATTTTAAATTTTTACCACCGACATGTTTCATTTCAACAGTAGTACCCCCGTGCTCGTGTGGAAAGAAGTACTGTAGGGTAAATCGTTAGCGTTTATTACAAGGATGCGTAGTTTACAAATATAAAATTCCTTAAAAAGAATATTGTTCCACAGATACAGTGAGAGGTGAGAGAAATTACAATAGCTCCCCAAATAAAAAAATAGTCACCTGCTACTCCACTAACACGAATAACGCCGCAGTTCTGCGCGGTATTGTGTCTACAGGTGTCCTAATGTGCACCTGGTCGATTTTAAACCAGTCTTACATTAACTGATTTCATAGTGCGACCACCGTACGTAGACGGTCTATTCGATACCTAACTTTTTTTTCCAGGTGGTCTAACAAATTTACTAATGGGTTCATGTCTGGGGACTTAGCTGCCAATCAAAATGCCTGACATCCTGAATGGCTGTCATGCCAATTAAGGACGGCTCTAGTCCGATGCACCCATCCGTTTTCATTCTGCGACGAGCCTTTCTTTATTCATATATTGAGCAAGTGGCAAAACTTAATCACGTAGGAGCTCGATGAAGCGATGCTTGCTCAGTTTCACGGATCCCTCAACTAAAGGACCCACTTTTGCGTAGTTGTGACAGCCTCATAATATAACAGACCCTCTTCCTCTCTAAAAAAAAAAAACAAAAAAACAATAGATGAATAATTTTTTTCCAGGGAGCTGACATGCAAGCAAGTCAAAGAGCAAACTATCGCTGAGTAAAAATCAGTGTATTCACGTGCATGTGTAGCTTCTCAACCAATGAGTACGTTAGCTGTAACTGAATGCTAGAAAAACGAACGTATTTATGCCAAGATGGAATTTAATATATAGTACATTTTAACAATAAAAAATATACGATATTAATAGTTATCACAACACAAAAACTGTAATGGAACATCAGATCAAATAATTTACGGGAATTTGATTTCAAAGACGTACTGACTTCCTATAGTAATATAAAAGTCAAGGGCGCACCAACAAGATTCAAGACTTCCAAATTAACTAGGATCGGTCGCATGACGAGGCGTGTTCTCGAACTGCTCAGAGTTATCCATAGTTTAGACCCTGAAACTTCTGCGTCTCTAGCCTCCTGATGTAACTGCGTGTGTCCTAGCCAAGTGTTGCTATGTGTTTCCAGTAGTTATTGTGGCTGTTCATTTGGGAAGATGTGAAGCATCTGCTGTAGGTTTCGGACTCGCGATTTGTGAATTTGCAGCATGCTGAAACGGTTTCGGTATTGTATCATGATGAGGTAATCACGCTGCTGGAGACGTGGACTCAGGTTCAAACTAAACATGCAGAAAAGAATATCCTTTCTTGAGTATTCACGCTGAAGTATTGTGCAGTTAATCTTTTACGTCATGTATTCTTAAACGCAAAGTTTTCTAATAGAAATATTAAACAAACTTGTGAAACTTTCAAATAATCAGGATTATGTCAACCATGGCGAGCACCGTTGACTTACTCACAGCATCAGTTGATGACGTTGATTTATGAACTGAGTTATACAATGACTTGGAATTGAGTTACAAAACAAGAAAAATTACTAGTACGCACTTTTCAGCTTTCACTTACGCTTTGTAGAAAGTTCTTGAAAGTCAAATTTTGGCTTGAAAAAGTTGAACCAGTTTTACACTAACGTCATCCAAAAAATTTCAAGTGAGAATTGTCTGTCGCACTGCGTTGTTGAATACTTGAAAGTATGTGAACAATGTCAGATGATAAAGAAGAGCGTAGCATGCTCACAATTTAAAGAAGTAAAGGACAGCATGCTCACAATATACGAAATTAAAGAGCAACATGCTCAATATACGGAAATAAAGAGCAGTATGCTCACAATATACGCATGTAAAAAGCAGCATGCTCACAATATACGGAAGTAAATGACAATTACATAAGTATGAGTACAAGCATTCTGCTTACGCTCTAGTAGAAGTTACAGGACAGAATATTACAACATTTACATCAATTTCAGGTACTGAACTCCTTCAGCTCCCGATGCCTCGCACGTGAACGGCTGGGGTAATAGAAATGCTAATTTGATCAGTGCTTTGGAGTTGGCTTTGATTTTGAGAAAACGAAGAAAACTTTGAAGAATGCGTACGGAACATTGGTTCACGATCGAGATTAGTTTACATTGAATACTCTAACGTGCCGTTCAAGTTGATTAGATCGACATAAGTACTTTTGCTTTTTGCCCAGGACTGCACACTCACTTCCACCTCTGCGGATTGACGTGATCAGAATACGGAATGAGCGTCACAGGATCCCGTGCGGCACATTTTCGTCAGGCAGAATTAATGAATAAATTATTCTGATCGGCCTCGAAGAGATGGAAGTGACGGTCTTTTCATTTCAGTGCAGCAAAAAAAAAAGCTCTGGCGAAGAACACCTGACCAGGTTTGACTTGATTCTCGTCTTCCCCGCCGGATGTCTTTTTTTCTCAAGGGAAGCCGAGTCTCGCTAAAAGCTAGCGATGTTTGGCGCACTAAAGTCACAGCTCGAAGGGATAACCCCCGCAAGAACAAAGTTCGATGTGGCAAAATTTTTGGGCTGCGTGTTGTGAAAAGTAGTACGAAAATCTCACATCGCAGTAGGTAGGTGAGGTATACAGAAATTATATATGATAAAATCACATACTTAAAATGTCTTGTTTCGGAAATTGCTGTTTTGATTGGTGTAGGTTTTGCTTGACATTTTGAGCGCATGAATTAATTTGCAATGGAAACGAATGTTCAGGTGAATGAGCAATAATTTCTGTTTGATCTTCCGTTCATGAATTAGGTAATACGAGATACATTACGCGTAAAAATTAACCTTACCAAACCTAACCTAACCTAACCTAACTCAACCTAACCTAACTTAACCTAACCTTACCTAACCTAACTTAACCTAACCAAACTAAACCTAACCTAACCTTACCTAACCAAACCAAACATAACCTAACCTTACCTAACGTAACCTAGCTTAACCTAGTAAAATACCAAGCCCCAATACATATGTATAAAAAAAAATCATTTTCCAAAATTCACAAAAAATTCAATTTCTTGAAGCGCATTTGTGATTTTACTTAAATATCAAGAGTCATATGAATGTTCCTTGGCACAATGATTGAGCAAAATATAGCCTTTGTGAAGTATCGTATTGAGTATTGTCAAAATAAGTTATAAATGAACATGTGTCCTATTTTAGAAAATTTGGAGCATGTTCCGCTACACAGCATTCTTGACCAAGGAATAAGAAAATATTTTATTCAAAATGGATTTGATATATGCTTTAACGTCTCGCAATGGATGTGAAATTCAGCTGTTTTTTCGCTATATTTTTAATCAGTAAAAGTCCTAGACGTGTGATTACTCTATTTCCGAATTTCAAGACAAACAATTCAGGGGAAAAATTCGAGGATATTACCTAAGTACACCTGTAAAATAACGTATTTTAGATTATGCACGCCCTACACAACTGAAGCTCACGTTCAGAATGCTGCACTTGATAGTTCGCTATACTTGAAGCCAACTTTTTTACGTTGGAAAGCAGTGCTTTCTTCTCTCTATGGAGCACGTGCATTAAATTTCTCTCCTCGTGGTTTGAACGCGTTAGTCAAAAGAGACATTTCCGTGCCTTCTCTCAACCACGTTGGCTGCTACGCAAAGTCACGCAGCTTCTGTTCTTGTGATGAACAGAAGATATTTTTGCTGTAAGTATCTAAGGCTACGATCAAATTTCTTAGAACCATTGAAATTCATACATGATATGTCCTTCAACAACTTTACCGAAATATGCCCTTCATGTTATGAACATTGACAATTTATGACATGACGACAATCGATAGTTGGACGGTTTCCATCGCTACCGTTCAAGTTCACTTTGATAGGTATTCTTTTAATAGCTATTATTGAAAGCGTATTTTACCCGCTGTGAATAAAAAGTATTTCCTCGGCGCTGAGACTTTAGGTTGGCATGTCTTGTGAAGAACTCAATTTATTTAGAGCGATGGAACTTCCCTTTTCGACGGTGCTTCCATGAAGACTGAAGCGCTCGAGAGCTCATGGATGCATATTTGTAATGTCGATGCTGTTTGAGCAGCTTCACCTCGACAACCTCGGTGGATTGAGGTACCTGGCAGGCTCAATCATTCTAATTTGCATTTAAAAAAGAACTTTCTGCTCGGAAAAGCAGTAGTCACCTTTCCCGAAGAAAGCATTTTTTCACTCATTTTCACGTGACGTCCAGGAACATTTCCTGTCGGGCCAGTAACCATCAGTGCCAGTGAATGGCGCCATTGCCTATGGAGGAACACATAGAGCTAATCAGAACAAAGCGTTTCACTGATGAGCGTAGCTTGTTGATCTCGAATCATTTGGTTTAGGAGGCGCATTTCAAAGTGCCTGATTGTCCCAGTCGTCGTAATTCATGACGCTCTCCGATGATTCTCCTCTCCGCTCTGTTGGTTTTGAGTGTAGCGACATCAAATTGAACACTGTAAGGTACAAGTAGCACACTCCCTGTACTATATTATGCACCATGGACGTACACCGCGCCAGAACTGTCTAGTTGAACTTATTTGTCGCTGGAAATTGTGTAATGTTGTGGCAGATGGCTTGTCTGATCGGTTTTCGAACAAGCAAGAACGAGCAGTGAAGATTTTTTGATGACATTTGTGTACGTTATCTGCTGACTAGAATTTAATGCGATAACTTTGAGGATTTTTAAAAGAGTTGTGCAGCGTTGGAAATAAGAGCGTGGAATGTCATGCTGTGGAATCATCGTTAAATGCGATTGTGTTGCATGCCTGCTGGGTTCTTTACATCATTAAAAGGTATATAGTCAAATGAAATGTGTCAGATTCCATTCAGCATGCTCCTTTTCCGCGAGTGTTGCAGAAAAATTAAAAGCTTTTTTGGGGTAAAAGTTACCGTTTCTTCCTCACAGTAACTTAGTCGGCCTCAGCAGCAACATAGCGTGGCTTGACGGGAAATGTACGCAGAGAAATTTCTCATTTCTCAAACTGATGGACAGCAGAGTGAAAATTCCTGTCTCGCTCATCCCTTGCCCTCTTCCGGTTCATTGTATCCCTTCCAATTGCTTTTCAATTGCTTACTTCTGTTATTTTATAGATTACTTCTTGATTTTACTCGCAACGACATCTAATGTTGCCACATTAATCCCATCAACAAAGGTTGTGGCTTTCTTCTTGATAGTTGCTTAGGAAGATATTTCTACAAAGTAAATGAAGTTTATCTTACAACAATTACCGGAACAGCATTATTAAGATGGTGATCGTGGTTAAAATGCATGTGACTGTCCAGTGATGTACAAACTGGACGTTGGTACTGAGTTAGAAAATTAAAAAAATTATCAACCAAAGATCATTTTGGAATACAATGATGCTTGAGCTCGTCAGAATGCTCAATTGGTAATGCAAAACTGACCTCGCTGGAGATGAATTTCATTCCAAGTTTGGGTCTGTGCATGCATGGATAGTTTGGGTGAGTACAAGGTGAATGTGGCAAGTGGGGCGGGTGTAGATAGGGCTATTGTAGTTAGGGCTAGTGCAATTAGGGCCAGTGTAGTTAGGGCCAGTGTATGTAGTTAGGGCCAGTGTAGTTAGGGCCAGTGTAGCTAGGGCCAGTGTAGTTAGAGCCAGTGTAGTTAGGGCTAGTGCAGTTAGGACCAGTGTAGTTAGGGCCAGTGTAGTTAGGGCCAGTGTAGTTAGCGCCAGTGTAATTAGGGCCAGTGTAGTTAGAGCCAGTGTAGTTAGCGCCAGTGTAGTTAGAGCCAGTGTAATTAGGGCCAGTGTACCTCATTTCAGCATTATTTTTCGCTACAAGATATTTTGAGGTGGAAAACTGTTTCTTTTGCCTTCTATTTGAACTAGAAACTGCGTAAATTCAAGCAAAATGGCAGTCCCTGGCTGCGTTATTGAAAATGGTTTTTGTTCCTCGTTCTCAACACCTGTCGCCATTTCTTATTTTTCCTGTAACATTCTTTTTCTGCTTTTTAATCATAAACTAAAAAATATGTCAACTGTGTGAAGTTCCATTAGCCAGCTCTCTGCCAGTAACAAATATTTTCTCAAATATTGTGAACGCTAGGAATGGCCTCAGTGTGTGTGTCTGCGACGACAGCAATAAAGGAAAAAATTCAAGTGGATGCCTTACAGAGCACAGCTCGTGTCACAGCCCCAGTTGGCCTCAATCTCCGAGACCGGAAAATATTCGCCTCTGAAGTCAACGCCTTTCAAAAGGTAGATAGAATCGACATCCTTCAAAGGGCGTCGCTCGTAGCAGGGCGATTGTTTTCAGGATCAACAGCTTTGACTTAGCACCGTGGCCTCCGGCAAAGAAAAATCCGTCCTAAAAGAGCTTGTGGAAGCATCAAAGGCCCCGAGATTCACAGACCAAAGGAGGACCCTCTAAAAACTTCTAGGTAGTTCTCAGCTTCTTCCGGCGATACTATTTTTATTTTGGTCGCCTGAGAAAAAAAGAGATATTCATGTTCGTCATAGCCGAGCAAAGTGGTTCTGAACTGGAGGTTCGCGAGTCCCGGATGTTTATGTGGGTAGGCCTTTTCAAGCATACAAAGAAGATGCATGCTCATGCACTGAAAGCATGATATATGCCCTGTTACATAATGACTCGTATATGCGGGAACTTATAGATTTGGGTCGCAAATAAGTTTTCAATCGATATGTTTCTATACTTACTAACATCTTTCTGGCGACAAAGTAATAAACATATGCTGTTGGACATGGCTACTGAAATATCTTTCTGTGAATTGTGTCTTAACTCTATGATAAAAAGTTCCATGATTCCCTATTTTCAAAGGATGGGCGTTCAATTGAAGTGTAAATAGAAGTGCAAATGAAACTTTAAACGGCACTTTGAAAGGAATTCGACTTTTATCCGCTAATAACAGATGAAGGAAAGCGATTGTATTTTCAGGTCAAATATACATAAGGTAGCATTCGTCTCCGTATAAATAGGAAGTTCAAAACTAGTTATACTACATGATGGAAAATGACTGGAATGCACTTTAGCCCCGCTCGGTGAAAAATTTTAGACACATATTATCTAAGTCCCGGAGCTGCTTTGTGCAGTATGACGCTGAAGTTTTGAGTAGAAGTCAAGGGAATAAAAATAGCTCCCGAGTTCGAAATTAGTTTAAGGCAGCAGAATGGAAGATGTATTTTTTTGACGAACCAAACCCAAGGAGTAGGGCATCAAATAATGAATATCTTTGTAGCAGCTGATGCATCAGCATGCAAGATTTCCACGTAGCGCTGCCATAGTGTCGATTTTTACGTCATGAGGGAATATGGCTAATTTATCCAAGGGTAGATGAGGCTCATTTTACGTCATGAGGGAATATGGCTAATTTATCCACGGGTAGATGAGGCTCATTTTACGAGCGCCTCAAGGCATGGAGGATGAAAACCACAAGCGTCGGATGAACTTTTGGCGTCGTCTCCTGATTTTTTCGATGCTGATTCTAGTTTCGAACTCGTCATGCCCGACACCTCGTGAATAGCCTGCAGGCGATGCTGCTTGAGCGACGGAGCAGAGGACTCGATCGTGGCTCAGGTATATCACATTCTGTTTTCCTTTCACGGGAAAATTGCTACACCCTCTAGTACAAACAATGCCCAATCATATTTTCCATCAGAAAAAGTTGAAAATGTTTGCTGATAAATGAAACGAGCTTGCCCATTGAACGTTGGAAAAAGGAATAAATTAGACAAGCTGGAATTAGTTACGTTAGTTAGAAAGAGAGGTGTGATCGACCGTCTGGTGAGTATAAATTTGAGTAAATGAGGCTGTTGTTATCATTCCAACATTGTCAGTAAGAGTTAAAAACAGGAGTTGTTCAACTTCGATCACCGGACAGAAGCTC
>VOMN01071513.1:0-14195 GCA_014899125.1 Orchestia grillus | reverse complement strand
GATATGGATTAGAGTTTAAAACATAATGACACATATTGTACGTTATAACAAAATAATCAAATGTTACATGCAGTGTTTCTTTAAACCAATAACCAATATGCATTTTTCAATGTGAGATTTGGATTCAGTGCATGAAAATACATAGGAATTCACTAATCTCATTTAAGAAGCACACAACTTTTCAAAAATTGTTGACCAGTGTGATGAACGATTAAGCTTCTTTAGTAGTGAGCCTCCAAGTTCTAAAGAAGATTAAAGATTACGAGAAATTCAACTTCTTGACCGAGATTTGATTGCTTGATTATTTATATCCCTTCCTTCCCTGCTGTAGGAAAACTACTTTTGAAAATTTCAAACAGACTTTTTTTGCGAGAGCCTGGTAGCGATGGTTCACCTTATGTAAATTATTTGATGTCATAATACTCTCAGTTGGTTTCAGAAAATGAATAACTTCAAGTCGCCGTTTTATTTCTTAGTAAATAAAATACACTTCAAAATAATTTTATATTACTTCTATCAGTGATAGCTAATTTCTCTAATGAATCAGTTAGAGTGAAAGGTAGACTGCATTTCAAATTCTTTTCGGTAGGAGGAAATATTTCAAATCGAATACCAACTTAAAAAAATTTTCTTACTTTCCCAAAGGTCAAAATTTCGCTCTGAACATGGAGTTCATTTCTAATTTCAGGTAAAGTCTCTAAAGAATGGTTGTCCAGTTCAACGATATTTCTCAGTAAGGGGAGCTCTTTTCCCGATTGCGGGCATTTACAATTTAATTTATTCTCGGTTAAAGTCTGCCTCCGAAAGCATGAAGGGAAGGAAGGAATTATTTTCATTTCTGGCGCGCCCAATGAACCGTGAGAAGCCGTGGTCATCGCTGGCATCGCAGGCATCTCCTAATGTGCCCCGACGCCCGCAGATATTCCACAGGGTGAGGTAAAATGGACGGAATATTATATCCTACGGTCTAGTAAAGCCCTATGTTATCCCATACTAGCCCGGTATACTCATCTGGAGACCGTCGAAAGAAAACAAATACTGTAAATCACTTTCGAAATAATAATTTAAGGAAAGTTGTATGATTTATGATTTTCTTGTCTGGTATTATTTGTGGCAAATTGCAATGTAAAAGCAATTAAAAGTGTTTGTGATTATAAAAACATGATTAGGAGAAGTCGAAGAATCAAAACGAGGGAAAGTTAGTTGATAGCGACTTATCGTTATACCAACATCCGGTACAGCTTCTGCTAATATCTGGTAGAGATTAAAATATTTTTCGGAATTGAAATGTGGAAAATTTTATACTGCAATGCGTTTGAAATGCATGAATTAGCTTTAATAAATATTTGAAAAACCCTGTCGCTATGTTTGTGGTTACATGAAGAATGAAAGATTGCAAAAAATTCAGGGACCTCTAAAAGTTTTCAAAACCGATGCTAATTTTATCTTCGTGAACCTGGGAATGGTATAGTGATTAATTTATTTATCTAACTATGACTAACTGTGTACGAGCTGCTAAATCTTAAATTAGTCACGAAGGCCGTTAGTTTTCAGCGTATATAGAATAGGAGAACATCACCAATTCCTATATTTAAAATTATTTTTTATTCCACGTCTAGCCAATTACTGACTTAAAACTGCAACAGAACTCTAATTCGAATTACTGAGAGAAATTGCAAAACAAAGTATGGAACTTTACAACTAAACTGATTCGTAGACACAAATATCACATACGCCGCGAGATAAAAGTATTCATCTAATTATGTACAACAACCTTCAGGCAATAATTATGGTATGTTTCGGTCACATCGTATCAGGATAACTTGACCAACATTCTAAATGTTTCGGAAAGCAAAATTAACTTAGTTCGGCACGAACTTAGGCGGTTAGTCACTGTTGAGCCGTCGTAGCGTACAGTCCGCTCAAGGACGTGTCCTGGCAGATGAGATAGTCTCAGAAAGTCTACGGAAGCGAATAGTCAAGCTCCAGTCTCCATGATTATCGTACAGATAGATTTCTACGCAGATCAACGTGTCATGTTCTACCGTTGGTTCAATGATTCGTTTGGTTTTAGGAATATGGCCCAACTGTTGACTTGCCGAGGTCAAGGCTCTACGGAAAATTGATTTTCGATCTCGTTGACTTTTGATGAGGAAGTTTTAAATAAAGCCATGATGACTCGCAAACAGGTTAAAAATAATGCGGCTGCCTCTGAGACAAAAGAGAGTAAAAAACCCGTACAGAATTTCACAGCAGTGGGATCGAATGTTTCACACCCCTTAAAACTCCCAAGCTTCGCAAAAACCACGTCGCAATTAGTTTAAGTAACCTAAGCTATACATTTTCTGAGGGGCAAATTATCCATTCCGCCCGATACTCTCAACGCTCATTTGCT
Organism: Orchestia grillus; assembly: GCA_014899125.1. Classification (NCBI taxonomy): domain Eukaryota; kingdom Metazoa; phylum Arthropoda; class Malacostraca; order Amphipoda; family Talitridae; genus Orchestia; species Orchestia grillus. The sequence goes on along the minus strand of VOMN01071513.1, from coordinate 11,800 downwards.
TCAATATTTACGACTGCTTCCCTGTATTGGCTCACGTTCCAAAAATAATACGGCTAGTGTAGCGTTACTCGAGACGGAACCTTCACTTAGTCCAGCCTGCTCGCGTCCACAAGAAGACGAAGTGCGCCTCTGGTGTCCTCCAGAGCCCCCTCAGGGACCAACGAAAGAGAGTTCATGAGTTTTCCTTCGGAAAGCAGCTCGTTCTTGTGTTACGGAATGCATGATGTTTTGGTGTGAAATTCAAATTGGAAATAGAGGAGGATTGGTTGCATCGCACTTGGTAGTTAAAGGAAAAATCCATGCCACTCAAAATATCTCGAAAGCCACTGGATAATATTACCCTTCTGAAACTTTTCAGAACAGGCGTGACTATAATTGAAATGCACAGATTAATCATTTTCTCATAACGAAACACGTGGAAGCTCAGTCTACAAATAATTCCTTCCGTTCTGAAATATGATTTAAATAAATAAATTTGAAAAACTTTTGAAAAAGTGAAGGTAGAGAGGCGCATGTCGCCTTCATACGGAAAATAGAAACAACGTTGAAATCTATCGACGCTAGTCTCCACTACTCTCTGAAGTCTAAAATTAGCTCAAATTTGCGTCCTAATTTCTCCACCAGAGATAAACAGCTTCGTGAACAACGATTCGAATTTGATGAGTTTTACTCATCTGTTTATTGTAACAGATGTATAAGCTAATGGCTTGTGCAAATTTTAATAAACTCCTAATCTTCATACGTACAAATGTTATCACGGCACACGCAATGTATGAACTTACCGCCTAGAAACCGATGGAGGGAACACTTCATCAAGTTGAGCGGTCGCCAACTTTACCGCCCACATAATGAGGAATAATTCGATGGAACTGCACCGTGCAGCGGGAGCCCATGCGGGGGTCAGAATTCTTTACCATCTCAGAGTGCTCACTTAAGAAGCCGTGCAAGTTAGGGCGCCGCTCTCAAACTTTACTAACGCGAGAAGTTGTAGCATCTCAAGCTTTAATTCATCGTCTTCAAAAGTTACAATCATTAAAGGAAAGCCTTCCTCCATGGACGTTCGTTTATGGAGGCAGAAATTGAGCAAGAGAGAGCCAGTCTAATGAGGCCAAGTGTTAGCAATCAGTGAGCCGAAACAATGATTTACTTTGACAAAATGTAGGGAAGTGTGTCGATTCAAATGAAGGCGGTTCCGATCATTCTCTCCCCCACTAAAAGCTCATGTTGGTTCAATGTAAAGGAAACAGCCACGCTTGATGTGTTTCAAGTAATTCGCGACAAATAAAATTATTTTCGTGTATTTTTCAATCGTTTCGTCGTATTCGTGAAGATAATTCTCGGGCTGGAATTAAAAAGGGTTGGGACCTATTGAAGTGTTTACCAGTAAAATATGATTGACGTTATTATAGCTCAAGTTTCCGATTGCTGTCTTGTCAAAATCAAAGTGTTTTTACTGTTGAAATTACGGCCTGGGTCAATCCAGATAACTTAGTCCTGACAATGGGCTGCATCCCATCTCAATGGGCTGCATCCCATCTCAATGGGCTGCATCCCATTTCAATTGGCCACATTCTATCTCAATGGGTCACATTTTACATTACATCACAAAAGGCCACATCACACCTCAATACACCATATTTTACATCACGTGTCAATGTGCCAGGTTTTACATTACATCTCATTGAGCCTCACTTTACATTACATTTTAATGTGCTGTATTGTATGATATATTACATCACAATTGGCCACATTTTACACAAGTTTCAATGAGTCGTATTTTACATTACATTTCATTGCACCGCGATGTACATTACATCACAATGGACCTCATTTAACATTGCATCACAGTGGGCCACATCTTACATTGTATCATAATGGGCCACATCGTAGATTGTATCATAATGGGCCACATTTTATATTGTATCATTATGTTTTTTTTACATTGTATCACAATGGGCCACATTTTACATTACATCAAAATGGGTTTCATTTCTATCAATCCAACCCTGAGAATAGCTTATAGGTCTACATTTCTAGCACCATTTCCTTGCAGTTTCTCGAATGTTTGCATTAATTTTAAAGAATTTATCTAAATTTCGTTTGCATTACTGTTGATAGCTGAAAAACTCTTTCTGAAGTTCTTAATTGTATTTTCTCTTTACCCCGTTTGAAGATCATTAGCTTTCGTGTTATATATTTCGAAGATTGAAACAGACTTCAATGGCACTCTGGGCACTGCCGCTGAACTTATTTACCACATGAAAATTGTTCCTGAATATTGTGCCTAAATTGCTTCCTGGCTTAAAGAAATGCTCCGCTTAGCTACACTTCATTTTCACCTTTACATTCGAATTTATGTAACAAACCGACTCAAACCTGCTGGTGTTTTGTGTTTCATTTCCAGTCAACGGAGCTCCGAGCAGTCGCCCATCTTGCCAGGCGTGCACGGTTACAAGAAGCCTGGACGCGTGGGTGATGGACTTAAAAATTTCTTCCCGTGGCGTTTCCTCATCGATTAAAGAAAAGAGCTTCGAACTTTTGCTTGATTTTCAGGAGAGATCCAAGAATTCCAGCTTCTCCGAGCAAGAGTTATGAGAATTTTTTATGTCAGCGTTCTTCATTGTCGCTCTATTGTCTTATCTTTATTAGTGCGTAAATCAAATGAGCCGCGCTTCGTTTCTTGGAAGGTACTAGGAAAACTTGAGAAGAAAAAAATTTGTTGTGCACATTGCACAATCAAGTCTGCTTTCTCCCTGCGAAATGACTTTCGTTCAAAGGCCACGTAGGTGTTTAACCTTCACAAGATTAAGTTACCCCACCAAGTGACTTCAAATGTATCATATGAACATTGCTAACAATTCATAATAAAACTTCTTCTTGAATTAGGCAAGCAGCAGAGAACTCGTCAATTTCAGGCTCTTATTTGAGTGCAAATTGATCCTCTAGTGTCCAACAGTACGTCTCTTACTGTTTCAAATGAGCTTTTGTTGGAGACTTGAATGCACTCGCTCAAGGGCTTCAGGCTCATGAAGTCTTACCATTGTGAGGAAACAACGACCGGGTCCAAATTGTAATTAATTTCTAACACTTGCATCTAATGGATAAAGTCTGAAAGTGTTCAGCCGTAATTGAATTCCGGACAAATGATTCAGATGCTGAGATTAGCAGCGAACGACTTTAATGAGTTATTTGCTCTATGTACAATGTTCCTAGGCTGGAAATCTTCTAATTAAATTTTGTAAAGAGAATGCTGTACTGGAACTTTTTCACGTGTGAAAGAGTCTATTAATGGCAGGTCTATGAAGCTGTTTAAATCTTTAAAATTATTCGCTCGAATATTTCCAATGTTAATTAAACCTTGATGTTCATTTTCGCTCATTCTAGGCTAAACTCCGAGTTCTATGGCCTGAAGTGAATGGAAATTCCACCCGAATGCGCAGATGTGCGCGGTCTCACATCAAATTCTGCTGTTAAACGCATTACGTTAAAAGTGATAAAGCTCAATTGCTCATAGCTGTTCATTTTGTAGGGCACTCATTAGATGCGCAAATTTAGAAGTTCAGGAGAGTGTGAGCACGTGAGCGCTAACGCTAAATGTTAGTAAAGAGCTCTTCACACGATCAGTCAGTATCTGAAGACAGTGACGGCAGACATGCAAATATGGGTGTCTTCCGTCCAAATATGGGGAGGAGGGCGCCCTGGCGGGCGGCTGCGACTCCTGTTTACCGAGTTGTTTGTCTCATCGTCTGCTCCGACTGGCACTTGAGAAGTGAATGCATTCAAGGTGCGTATCAAAGCTTCGTATAAGTACGCTTAAATTATCATCGAGAACTATCGGCAATTTTCCAAGCCTCGTACTCTGGAAAATATATGTGGAGAGAAAAGAGGAATGATGATGTTGATTTTAACGAGAGTTGCGTTGCTACAAAAATGGGTCGGAAGTTTCAACCATCCCAACAGATAACTGCAAAGCTCAACAAAAAAATTACTTCGCACAAGCACTGACGATATGAGAATATTGTCGAAGTTAAAGATCGGAAAATGCAGATTCATTTACTTACGACTTCTTTTTAGAACTTTCCCCACAAAATGTTCCCTTCGCTAACGTTGTTGGGACTCGCCTTGCAGACCTCGGCCTGCTAAGGCTGAGGTATGAGACTTCGCTGGTAATGCAAGCTCTGGCCGATAAAAGTCTGACAGAGCCAACAAAATTACAAGTTGATAAGTTTTGATGATCAAAAGTTTCTCTTGAAATAGTGTTAGGAAATCCACGTGCATAATTTTTAAGAGCTTCCATATTTAAGTAAATTGCTTTGAAATGTTCGCATGAACAGCAACGGAGATAGAATTGTTGGCTCCACCATCTTGAAGCTCCCAGTACAAATAAAATAGGAGTTTAAATTCATTTAAAAGTTCACAGAAGTGAATTTAAAATGAGCTCTTCGTCTTGATTTCCACTCAGTGATGATCACCATTAAAACTGACTGTCTCAAATTAGGGTATGCAATGTGACAGGATGCTGTTTTTTCAATTTGAGTTGAACTTTTTAGGGCTATCTTGAAAAGTGAGTTCAAATTCACGGTCACTATCACAAACATCCTGATTTCAAACAAAGTATTAAACTTCAACTGTTCGTTAGATTTACGACATATTCCTCAAGCCTGAGCGGTGTATAAACTTGTGACGGTGCGTACTGACGGTGTTATTGAGTGTCAGAAGTAAATTTATGTTACAGTTCCTGAGAAAAACATGAAAATAACTAGTCATATCTAAGGAACAGTACATATCGATAGCATTTTAGGCAAAAAAATCTGCTTTGACTCATCAGTCAGCTACCTAACATAACAATACCCGTAGTGCATTTATCTATATATCTATCTATCTAGTATATTACTAAAACTCTGGTCGTCTTGCTTGTTTGCTTGCTTGAAACCGTGCACACGTTTTTCTGTCGGCTCTGAGATATTCAAAATTTAGCCTCTTCATTTAATCCTGTATTGTGGATACCGACTTAGCTGCATAGGATATATTTCTGGATATGGTTTGCCTATAAGAGTTGAGTTTTCTGTAGTCTCGACTGTTTATGAGCAATTCATGATTCAAATTTTATTTGACCCAACGGATCACGGGTTGCCTATATAGTTGATCATAAATCTCATGTGAAATAATGTAATTTTCTGTATCGCTTACTCGACCTCGCTCATCGGAAATTCATGCCTGAAAATTTGGAACCATAAATTTGCTCCATTAGATCCAATGGGCAAATAACTACGAGATTACACAAAAAAAAAATTTACGCAAGCGTGAACTCGTTATTTTGTTACAGAGTATTGGCAGATTAGTTTAGGACCTTCTGCCGGTATCGAGACTTCTATTATTTTGGAGAACATGTATCCATCGCTGAATTAATCCCTTTCATTATGACACCATCTCGATAATTTGATTGTCTTCTGCCCGTATCCTGGCTACAACCTCCCTCGACAGAAACGAAATTTATTCTGAAGCACATGAGTTAATTTCCAATGATTTTAATTCAGTTGCACGCGGCTGCATTGTCTGAATCTGATCGAATGCGGCGAGCTTCTGTCGCAATAATATATTAATAAAAACCTAATTGGAATGCGTGCTACTACTGCTAAGTGGGTTTCTAAAGAAAAGGTAGTAATAATGAAACAACATTCATGAACCTTCAGACATCTAAAATATCATTCCAAAATTGAAGATGTAAGATTGTTTCTAAGATACTCTGGAAATGGAGCCTCTGAAGCTTTTACTACACTGACGCATGTTAAAATTAAATTTTACACTCGGAAGTACATTTATATTCCAGCCAACTCATTAGTCTCCTTGAACAACAACGTACCGTGAAGTGAAAGGCATTTCTTGTTAGGCATTGAGAAACTAAACTTACTAAACTTGAACTAAAACCTAAAACTAACTTTTCCCATCGCAACTTGAATGAATACACTGAGAAACCTTTGCATTTGCACTCTAGTTTTATGCATTTTTTCATCGAAATGAAATAGGCCAAACTCGAGTTCGAATATTTGTAAATGCTTGTTCAGAGACAAAATGCATGCATCACTACTCTAGGCCCGCGATTTTAGTCATCCGATAAACATTGTGGTGGACATGGTGTGATGTAACCATGAAATGACAATCTACGGTGTGATGTAACCATGAAATGACAATCTACGGTGTGAAATAACCATGAAAATCAAGTTTGCTGTGTGTTGTAACCATGAAAAATCAATTTTCAGTTTGATGCAATTATGAAATGATAATTCACGGTGGTGTGTAGCAATAAACTACCGATTTCGCTGTCTATCGCCATGCTATTCGAGTGGCACCCCGAAAATTTAGCACATGACCCGTTCCAGTCGCCATTTGCTATTCCGTTCCGATGTCTGCTCGTATCTGGACTCATCATGCTCCCACACACCCATCAAGTAAATGTATATGTGAGGATACATCTTGCAAAAACACAAATTACAACAACCATTTCCATGCCAACGTAGCTGGTTAATGAAACGTTTGAATCATCATTGGAATTTTGTGCGTAAGCCTGCGCCGAATAAAACTGTTTTTTTGTGATTTAGTATTATGCATTATGGCATTATGCGATTATTACGTCTGAAGTCCTTTTATTGTAAGCCAATAGAAAATGCCTATAATTTCTCTGTAACTTAGCTTCTACGTCACTCGCATTGAATTTATCACTTATATTATAATGAAGAAAACCAAGTTTCAAAATTCATTGACCTGACCACAAAAGAAGAATTCTGTCATTAATTTTTTTCTTTCGTTTTTTCGAACGCTCATCTTAGCCCATTCACGAGACAAAACTGAAATTCCGTATTGTGCATTGTGTAATCAGAGGTTCAGATTTGATATAACTAACACAAACCAATGAGAGAAACTTATTTTCGCTTGCTTTTTGTCGACCCTGTAGGGCTGACGATCGACGTCCTCCAGCTGCTGCTTCATTACTGAAGTCGTAGTTACTGCAGCTGTGTTAATTATTTCTCTGATTAATGAAATAGGCAGTGATATGAGCCTGCCATTAAGCTGTGAATAGACAGGTACACAGACAGGCAATGTCGATCTGAAAAGCAGCATAACTAAGTTAGGGAAACTGTGAAGCGACCGGAGTGTGATCATTCTTTTGAAGGATTTTGCATAAAATCAATGGGCTGAATATTGAACAGTTTTTCCCGACGAATTGTAAGTTAATTTGATCACTGGCATGCTGTCCATGACACTCACTCGTCTCAATCTCAAACTCTCGAAAGGATTACGTTTATTGTCGGCCATCACTGGTGGAAAATTATACCCTAGACAAGACGGCTCGTATTCCAGTGGCGTATTATTTCCTGAAAAGCTATGACTTCAATTCACTGCTCTGAATCACAAAGAAAAAAATTATGTACAGCTATGAATTAATAACCGATAACGGAATCAAATTTTTTTGAGTTGGTACTTCGATGCGAATATAAACGTCGTGAAAAATGCTTAAAAAATTGTCGACACGAATGTTATTGAGAGACTAAGAATTTTCATTTGCAAAGCGTTTCAATTATTAGAAACACCAAGAGATTTTTTCTCTACCACAAGTAAGAAAAAGAGTCACTCAGTTTTCAAGTACAAATCTATTAAAAAGTTTGGAGCCATTGTCTACTAACACCTAATTGAGAAATACAAAAGAGGTTAGTTCTTGATCGAACTGATGAACCTTTTGGAATTCATATTTAGTAAATACATAACTTGCAGTCAAAGGCCAAAATTTTATCAATCTGCTTACATTCACGAATGCCCTCATTCACATTTACTGTATATGTGGCGAAATAACAAACATTTTACACCCGCTAGTCTATTTGTTACACGTAAAGCTAACGAATAGACAGAACGTAGGCTCTAATTTGAAAATAAACTAGAGAAGCTGACGCGCCAAGGGTTTGCTGGCGAAAATGACGGAGTCCAATTATGGAGTCCACGCCAGCCTCTCAGCCGGAATGTGCTGCAAATGACCGTCGACAAGAAAGTGGAATTGAAGAGAAACCATAATCGAAACTGAGGCGGTAGCTCGTTTGTTGATTACTGCTTTATATACATGTGCACTTCAGGCTCACTAATTGCAGGACTCGCACATGAAGGCGATAACAGTCAAACTTCTTCTTCGGTGCTCAGAAAGAAAGAGGAACGCATATTACGTTTTAGTCACACGCTCCTCTCAAGTAAGAAAATTTTTCCCGGAGTAATTTCGAATTTCAGACTCTATGAGAATTTTTTTTCTTTGCGAGTTTTGTCTCCAGGATATGCCGGAAGAATTTAAAATTCTTGGTTTTTCACGACCAATTTAAAGCCTAAAGATTCATTCTAAGAAATGAGAGTGCCGAAATGGTTTTATTTTACGACATCCTAAATTTACCGCAAATAAATAACTTAACAAGATCGAACTAACGATTCGTAAGATCCCTACCATGGCGATCACTTGATTGGTAAAGCTTTTACAACAACGTAGTAATTTGGCGACTGACAAGACTGCTACTACAGTGACCTGGTGACTGGCATGGCTGCTGCTGCAGTCATCTGACGGTCAGTAGGGCGTCTGCCTATAGTAATCTAGTGATAGTCAAGGTTTCTACCATTTTCATCTGGTGATTTGCATGACCTGTACTAAAGTAACCTGGGGAATGGCAACGCCTCTTCTAGAGAAATCTAATGCATGGTTAGGTTTCTATATGAGTGATCACATGAGTTGCAAGGCTTACTTCTGGGAAGTGATCTGGGAATTTGGAAGACCTTTGGTTCAGTGATCTCGTGATAGGAAAAACATTAACTATGGTACTCTGGTAATTAATAAGATATTTTATATAGTAATCCAGTTATTAGCAAGGCCTCTATTACAATGATCAGATGATTGGTAATATCTTTATTAATCCGAATTACAGCTTGGTAAGATTTTTTGAACAGCGATCTGGTGGTTGGAAAACCTCTTGTATAGTGATTTGTTGACAGGCAAGGTCTCTTCTATGGCATTTTGGGAATTGGCAGGATCTCTACTACAGTGATATGGTGATTGGCAAAATCTCTTCTACAGTCATCTGGTGATTGGCAAAAAATCTCTACTACAGTGATCTGGTGATTGGCAAAAATCTCTACTGCAGTGATCTAATGATTGGCAAAATCTCGTTTACAGTGATCAGATGATTGGCAGAGCCTGCGACATCTCAGTTACTGGCGCTGCCAAAAACGGCCTCAAATGCTATAAAAAAATACGTAAAACCGTGTCCCGCCGGCCTCTGTATAAAAAATTTGTTTTTAGTTCATCTTTATTCAGGTGTGATATAAATAATTTCCTACTCCTTCACGCAAATATCCAAGTCCGGTAACCCATTGATAAAAGATCAAAAGTTCAATAACATAAATTATTTACTCCTTTTTGAACTACATATCTAACTAATAAAACAATAAATGATACCGATAGAGCAATTACTAAATAATTTAGTTTCGCAGTAGAAGTATATGCACAGAATTATTAGCTATCTGTGGAGCAAGACTTCGATAGTTATAATGGCGATAGCTCATTGGCAAGAATAATAAAAATAAATCAATACCAATTTCAAAATTGCAATGTATGAATAACTATCACAATAGCAAATGCATTGTTCTCAGTAATAAATGTATACCTGATACTGGAATGCAAAAAAAAAGTTCAGTTGTAGGTCTCGTAGGTCTCGTACCCAGTCAGCTGCGTGTAGAATGAACGGCTAGAAGCGGTAGTATAAGGGCCGGCTTTGGTGATCATATATTTTTCTATAATTATACATTCTCGTTCTTTCATTTCAAATTTCAATGAAGCGTACTAATCTGACCGACTGTAATTTCATAGATCAAGCTCCCAACGACTGAGCATAAAATTACATATAACTGTGCGTACCCTCAGTCGAACCAACCCTCAGAAGGCGTAGGATAGGCAATAGGAAGGCTTAGGTTAGTTAAATTTGTCCATCGGATGCTATGGAGACAGGCGACCCCAAGGAAGCACTGTTGGGCTACTTCAGCCATATGTAGATAGGCTTTTGAGATTTTTATCTTCCATACCCACTTAACTTCTCTCCATTTCTACCCATTCTTCCCCGTTTCTTCTTCGCTCTTTCTTCTTCCTCTTCTCAACTTGCTGTTCTTATACGCAGGGAATCATGTGTGGGAATACCTATTGAGCATAGATTCCCAGTTTTCTCAAGTCCATTCTAAATGGTTCCTTCTCTCTCGACGTGACTTGGTCCGAGTGGCGCATACGCTGCTATCGGTAGTACTACTACTTCTACTACAGCTACTACTATTGCCAATGCTACTACTAATACTGCTACTAATACTGCTTCTAATAGTACTACTATAACTACTATTAATACTGCTACCTCTACTACTATTAGTGCTCCTTCTGCTATATCGAGTGCTACAGCGACTATTCTGTCAAACAATTGTCTTTTATTAGTTGGCCGTCAAATAAAAGTTGACAGTCAAAGCCTGAAGGCCGTGACCGGCGACGCGGCGACTGAGAGCGCAGTTCAGTTGCAGCTCGACTGAAGGCTGTCAGATTGCACAAACTAGGCAGCATTCCCTTGCAGGCTCATTGCTGACGTTTGGAGTCGACGATACTCGGTTACTGTTCTTGTTTCATTTTTTTTCAAGTGTGCGTGTAGGTTTTTGCCAGAATTGAAACTGTCTTTCGACTGTATGTTTCGCATGCTACATTCGCACAACACAGAAAAAATGCATACTATAAGTGCCAAAGTGTACAATTTTATGCAGGATTTCAGTAGTTTCAAGTACAAATGAAAATTGGAGTGGTTCCTCAAAGCAGGCTTCATTCCTCACGAACCAAAACACGCTCGTATTTTCGGGTGTGCAGTATGAAGGTTGCTAAAAATATAGGCTAACATCATGAACTTGCATGTGCTTCTATCTTGTGACCACATGGCTGTTGACGCTAATTTGAGCTCAAATTGGACTGTTGACACCAAAGGACGCCATTGATTGGCAGAACATGTTGGTGACTCTGAATGGCACTTTATTCATGGTAAAAAAAAACCTTCCAAACTGCCAATCATTGGCAACGGTCTCCTTTGGTTCAAAGAAAGCAAGGGCCAAAAAAGTAATATCAATCCTATGCCTAAATGTTGTCCTGATTTTGGAACATCGTCGCATTCGCTATTTCGAGACAGTGGAATCCTTGTCTGAGAGTCCCCTACTGGAAGTCTATATGACTAAAGAAATACATTTCTAATAAATTTCTGCATTAATTTTGTCTCGTTTCTATGATGGTAGGCAGGCAAACCAACGAATAAGTGTAATCTCTTGTCCCTTTGAGATGAAAACTGATCAATAAAATTTGATTATTCAAGATTCAATTTACATTTGCCATACTTTTTTCGCACATTTTAATTTTTGCAAATCAAGTGATTATTCTTGGTCTTTCTAATAAGCTGCATTTGTCATTCAGTCTCAGGGGCATAACTAATTCATTCATTCACAGAGCCCTTATTCTGAACAATGACCAAAGTAGATGTCTAAGCATGTATAATCATTATTACATATATATATGCATGTGTTATATATATATATATATATATATATATATATGTGTGTGTGTGTTAAACGTAGATTGTGAAATCAATCCTTTCCTGAAACGCCGAAACATTTCAGTTATTTCATGAAATGAATAACTTACTAAATCGTTTCATAAAATGACTTAAATTTCCATTCATTTAGTGAAGTGGCCAATTCATACAGTCAT
>VOMN01071511.1:0-18456 GCA_014899125.1 Orchestia grillus | reverse complement strand
AATAACACAAACAGTTCATTTCCATTGCAAGTTTTTACCTGAATATATTGCAATTTTTTAGCATTATAAGAAGTTGTATTTTGAATTGTTCCGTTCTTATTGTTTCAGAAATGACTTACTGAGAAAGGAGCTGGTCTCCGAAACGTTTAATTTTTTTACTTCTTGATTATTTTAGGTTTTTACGGTGTGTCTAGTAAAGTTTATACAATGTAAATAAACATCTAAACGAAGGAGAAATGTTTCACTTTGTGCGATCATCTTTACCTTCAAATTTTTTATGAAAATTCGACTGAAGAAAGGGGATTTTCTTAATTACTATTCTGTGCTGTGTGTTTAAAAGTTTACCCATGTTACTAAAGTAAATTTATAGGAAGTAGTAAAAGCCCCGTCAGATGTCGGCTCTCATATCATGTACATGTTAAAGTTCTCTAGACAAAAATATAGCTTTCTGCTTAAAATTTTAAAGACATTCTTATATAGAAAACAGTTTGCTCCTTAGCAGTAGGCTCCATGGCGTACTGGTTAGCGTGATGGCCTCGCCTCCGGGACGTTCATGTTTTGATCAAGGCTCAGGCACGGAATTTCACGTAACCAGGGGGTGCTTTCCTTGGGAAAGGAAGCTTAAACCACACATTCATCACATCCCTCACCATGCCAGTAGTTGTAAGGCATTTAAAACCCAACTGTAAAACGTGTTGGAATTAACAAAGGTTGAACTTGATGATTACTATTTTGTAAAATACTGACCAAAAATAAGGTCATCAATCAACCAATGTTAGACTATGTAGGTTTCACAAAATTTAAAATTTGCGTCATATAAACCTGAAAATATCTTGATGGTTATTAAATAAAGAAACACCAGCAACAAATGAGTGATCTATACCAATATAAAATGTAAATAAAAACAATTTTTTACGTCAATTTAATATACAGTATTTTGAGGACTTTAAAATGTTACATAATAATCATAATTATAGCTTATATAATAATGAAACTTTAAACAAACTGGAAGTAATGATAGGTGCCGTGAACCTCTAACAGGTCTTCTAGGTTAGCAGCTACTCTTGAACCTACAATTGACTACGAGTCCAATGCATTGGCCGCTGCTCAGAATGTTTGGTAATCGTGGATAGAATTGAAATGTAATAGATTTTGTTAATCTCTCAAGCACAAAGATATCTTTTATGATGAACTGGCTTTCTCAGTAATACCCTTTCTTGCTCAAATATTTCTGAAATTTTTTTCGACAAGTCAAGACTTGTGCGACAATGCACATTCCATCCATTGGCCTAGTCACTCAGTCGTTAAAGATGAGTGGTTTGCCATTATATAGACACTTGAATATGTGCATCAGTCTGTTTCTGATTTAAACTTTGAAATCGATTCAGAAGCAGCCATAGAAATAGTCACTAATATTATAGATCCTTCGTATAAAAACCTTGGCCATGAAATGAGGTAAAATTAACCAATTTGAAATAACATGATTAACCTTTAGACTAGCAGATGGTGGAAGCAGGTTCATATATACGACCTGGGCTAGTGTTTATGTGATCTTTTTAATAAGTTAGTTGGTAATTATTTGCTGTACTTGGGAGAGGCATTTTCATGTAACCATGGCATGGAGTACTTCCCTTGGAAAAGGAAATTTAAACCCCACATTGCTCACATGCCTAATCATGCCAGTAGTTGAACAGCATTGAAAACTCGACAGTAAAATGTTTGAGAATTAATAAAGGTTCTTTTAGTGTGGCAGGAACTATGCAGAACATTTTCATTGTACAGTCATCATTTTAGTCACATAGGATACAAATTATTTTCCTGAGGGGTGAAAACGTATTTAAAAAAAGTTTCAATCCATAGGCTGAGCTATATTGAAATGTATTTAAATTGTACTGTAGTAATATATGGAAAATGCACAAACTCAATGGAAATTGGGGCCACATTTTTAAACCTTTTTATCATGTAGTGTTGTGGCAAATGAATGAAATAAATCTTTCCCAAGTCAACATTTACTATACTATGACCAACAGTACAGACTGTTCTGTTCATTGTACAGCCTTCATTTTAGTTTCATTGGATAGAATTTTATTATAGAGATTTTAGTGCATAGAAAAAATTATATTGTATAATATTCAAATTGTTCCTATGCTAATATTTCAAAAAAATTCAAATTCTATGAAAATTTAGATCATATTTTTACTTTTCAATTATGTTGAATTGTGTCAAATGAACAAAACAAACCTTTCTTAACCTGATCTTTCCTAACATAACATTACCCTAACATAACTGGGAGGAGGCTCAGGAGTGGGAGACAGGTTGAACAATATTGAATCATTTTATCTTATAAAACCCCTCTTAAAAATAAACTTCTGCTACTTAGGATAAAAAATCCTATCCAATGATATCAAAAAAAAGTTTGTATGATGAATAGGACGCTCTGTGCAGCTGGCTGTAATAAAGTAAATATTAATCAGCCAGTATATAGACATAAACATGATTTCATCTCTAATAGAATGCAGTGCATTGTCAGTTGATTTAGAACTGGCCATATTGATGATGTTTTGACTCATCTGCTTAGGTTTAATATGAGTGGCAATCCTAACTGGGGATCTCAAATCCAATTATCAAATTTAACAATTTGATCTGATTAAGAATATTCTCCACAGCCAAAGAAATTCTGAAAATTTTCAAAATTGAATTCTAAATTCTTCCTAAACAGAACTAAAACTCTGTATTGAAGTGAGAAGTACCTTGACACAGTCAAAAAGTGTAAATAGTTTCACATATGTGACATTTGGAACAGTTGGGATTGTCACTCATGTTAAAATCATAAAACCCACAAGAAAGATAATCTTCAGCTTTTTGTAGTGAATGTGCTAAAGAGTAAAGGCACCCAAGCATAGTTTCTCTTAAATACATAGTCATATGCTTCAATTCAAATTAAAATCACAGTAAAAATCATTTTTATTATTACTTCACCATAATGCCATAAAATAATTTTTTTGTATTTCTGTGATGTGATATTTCTGAATATTTATGTAAAAAAATAGATTATATAATTATTTTTGAATGGTTAACAAGAACTTCACTAGTCAACTTCTCATATTTTACATCTCTTGTTGCCAGCACACTAGATGCATCTACATTATATGAGGATGTTTTATAAAAACTATTCTATTCTCATGTGAAAGTTAGCAATTATTATGTGGTGTGCTAACCCAAAAATGACAGTAAATAAAAAAAGGGAAGTTAAGTAATAACAGTTGGAGAGCCTGATCATATTTACTTGTTGCATGCAGGCAAATACAAAGTTTTTGTAAATAGAACTTTTTTAATATTTATAAGGTTAAATGCAAGTATTGATAATTTTTTTTTGGATGCTGTCTTAATGCAGAAATATCTAACCTTGATAGAAATTTGTAATAACCCTGAATACTGAAAAATCTATATATCATACCATTATGAAAGTTTTTGTTATCACATAAATTTTGATGATTTATTTTTTAATAACTATTACTATTTAGTTTTACCTAAATTTTTACATCTCTCTTCCTTTTTTCCACCAATGAAACATTTCTTGTGTGCAGGCTTTTTTAATTGGTTATTTTCCAAAACTGAGATTTTATTGCACTTGCAAACATCTTTTAGCCACTCATCCTAGGCTATAGTGACCAATTTGTGCAACTATTTATATTAAATAATTGATGGCATTAGTTGTAGGTTATACTTTTAAATAATGATTATAAAATGTCAACATAACGCTCACTTTCTAAACCCATGAGCCTTGCATTTCTGTGCCTGACAAACTAGGAGAAGGAAATGGGTTATCAGACTTTCAAGCCTCCAGTTAACTATATTATAATCTCTATGGATTTATGGGTTCATTTAAAAATAATAATTGTGTGAACTAAGAATTAAACTTCACTCTTGACTGGTTGTCATCTCAAGCCAAATGTTAGATGTCCATATTATTCTTTGTACACCTCAGTCCTCACAGTATGCACTCATCTCACATGTGGGATGGAATAACTTGTCATGAGAACTCCTAAGTATGCTTCCTTCCACCTCATCAACACTAGGTAACAAGGTGAGATAACAATGTCTTGCTCAAAATAATAGTCGAGTTTTGCCTTTTGAATTGAGTTTGCACACATTTGCTTTACTCATTGTGGGGCTCAATGGCTGTTTGGAAGTGGGATAGCTTTATTCAAGCTAGACAAATCAGGCTGTTGGCTCTTTTCAACTAAAGAACCTGGTTTGGTGGCTGGTATGACACAGCAATGCATTTTTGCAGAAACCCAATTTTGGCTTGGTATATATAGAGAATTTCTGTGTACAAGGGGTCCTCAGGTTGCAACGATCATGACTTGCCACATTTTGTAACTTTGCTTTGTGGATACGAATGCTGCATCAAACTAGTTGGTGAGTGCTCTGGAAAAATGCCAACTGGTGGCAGAAGAAATTGAAGGAAGGTGGTGCATTGACTGCCATGAGTGGGTGTGGTCTGACTTTTGCCAAAATTTGTGTCCTATTATTTTGCAGGAATGAATCTCCATTGTAAGTTTGGGACCTCCTGTATTTATCAAATTTATATTTTACATCACACTTGTATTTTATCTGTGGTTACATAAATAATTAATAATACTTGTATATTAGGTAAGACAATGAATTGGAATAATGCATTGATTTCATTCTTTCCAAACAGATTTTCATGTATGGAACAATGTTGTTGTTGGAGAGAAGTTAACCGTTTTTGAATTATTTGTTATAACTCACTGATCATTTCAGTTTTGTTGTCAAAATGCTTGGTGGCTCAAAGAAAAAAGACAAAGACCTTAGTACGAGCTGTTCGTCGCTAGCTGGTCGGTACCAAAAAAGAGATTCGATACCAGCAGTTCCAATCATCAATGTGTGGATCACAGGAGAGGAGGGCTCACGCGGGACGCCCAAAAACAGCCCACAAACTCCTAAGGCCTCAGGGCAGCGACCGACCAGCACGACCTCTCCTTTCTCCGCTCAATACAGGTCTCCCTCCCTCAACTTTGAGCACACTCCCAGTCTCACCAGCCCAAAGCCTATGAGTCCCAGCTACCAGCATGCCCGCGTGCCCCCCAACTACAAGCCGAACTACGTGCTGATGCCTAGTCCAAGTACGAGGTATGGTCTGCCTAATGACATTGGATCCCCCGCTGGTGCTGCCTACATGCGCCCTGGCAGAGCCACCACCTCCGCCGTAGCGGCGCCAGAAGACCTTGTTTCAGGGAAGCGAGCTGGGCCGCTTCTGAATAGGTCAACTAGTGATCCCAGAAGCAGTCATGATCAAGTGAACATCCAGTATTGTTACAAACCTGGTATGCTATCTGACCAAATATACACCCGACACCCTTCTGATTCTTTCAACTCGTGTTACCCTGGGCCTCAGAATTGTTCTCTTCAATCTTCACCAAATGAAAACAATCGTCAGTCTTCCACACATACCCCTTCAACCTTGAATAATAACATGGACTGGACTGCACAATCCCGAGCACGTCCGGGGTCTACAGTTCCTGTATCTCCTTTACCGCCGTCGAAGCAATTTTGCTCTCCTTTCCAGACCCCGTCTTACAGTTCTTCGACTCCTAAATTTGCCGTGGCCTCAAAGTCACTGCCTGGGGTGCTCAATTCCTCTCTGCCAGTCCTCTTTGATCGCAGTAACCTCAACACTGACCTTTCACCAGCTCAACAATATTTATCCACGACTTCAAATGTCTCCTGTTACGATGGTCTTACTTCAAATGTATCCTGTTCTCAGCTAAGTCTCCCAATTACCCTCGCGAAGCCACAACAGTCGCACGAAAAAGAGAACCTACCGCCCGGTTGGTCTGTGGACTACACTCAAAAGGGACGTAAATATTACGTGGATCACAATACAAAAACGACTCATTGGTCACATCCCTTTGAGAAGGAGGGACTCCCGGCAGGTTGGGAGAAAATAGAATCTTACGAGCACGGCGTGTATTATGTGAACCACATCACTCGGCAGGCCCAGTACGAGAACCCATGTGCCCAGCAATATCTTCCCAAGATTTTAGACAAACACAACGCAAATGATAGCTCCAATTGTCCGTTGCCTGTACCTTTTCACACAGAATTTCGACAGCCGTTGTCACTAATGCCGGCGTCTCCTTACTTGCACGCAGAAATTCCCTACTGGCTCCGAGTATATTCTCTAGCGGACCCGAAACTGGACCACAAACTTCAATGGCACATGTTCCGTCTCCCAGAATTGGACTGTTATCAGGCGATGTTGAACAGACTCTTCAAGCAAGAGCTCCACAACGTCGTCATGAGTTACGAGATGTACAGGATTGCGCTCATGCGCGAACTTGAGAGTAGGTCAGTGGCTGACCACGACAGACCCTGCGGGCATTTTAAGCGCGGTGTCACGAGAGTGGGAGGCGTCACTCTTGCTGAAATAAATAATGACGAAGGGCTGAATAGCGTCTTCGACAGCTCGACATCAAGTGTGCCGCAGGCTGTCCAGCAATCGGACACAGAGGGGAGTGCGGGTCAGCGCGTCGTAGAACTCGACAAACTGCACGAGTCAAATGTGTGACGTACCGAGGAATCCTGCTGAGGCATTAATATAAGTCTATTTTTACGCGTATAATAAAAATTCTTTGGTTATTCTCTTATTTCATTGCATGTAGTGGGTGGGTGATGTCTGCTGTAAATGTGTGCGGTGCTCCTTACTTTTCTGTCATTTTATTTGTTGTTGGATGATCCAAGAGAATGGCAAGACGCCGTCTTATGAGACGATGCTCGTAGCAAATAATGATGTTTATTTATTTAATGGAAGTATATATCTGCGACGTAAATGTTCTGTAATTTTTTATGCAACGATGTACGAGATATCCAATATCAACGAATTTGAATAAGTTAAACTTTAAGCGAGTAATCTTGGGTGAGAGAACGAATTGTCAGGTGTTTTTTAATCTTTTTTAAAATTTGAGTGTTGGCCGCTGAGAGCCGAAGTACGATATGATGGAGGTATTCTATAACTCTTGTGAATGAGAGATGGAATGCCACGTAGTTTTAAGCGTAGCTTTCTCGTATTTTGACCGGTGAGCTCAGCTATGCGGTAATAGTGTTGTCTCTTAAAATTGTGCTGCAACTTCGCGCATCAGACGATACGCGGATGCTCCGTACGTTTATGAAAGCAGCTAGATGGAAGGTTATAATAAATAAGTAATATTGGGTATTCACCAGCTTCTTTTTTCGCTCGTGTTTCAGAAAAGTGGGAGGAGGCTCATCATTTACTCTGTGTCAAAATACTGCCACGATTTTTGGGAATAAGAAGGGCAGCGAACCATTTATTTACCTGTTGCTGGACCTCAAGCTCTTAGTAATTAAAAGGTGGTTATTCCCTGTCCAACTTCCGTCGTCGGATGAGAGAAATAAGTGCGAGAAAGAATTGATAGATCGTTCATTCCAAAATAAGTCACACACGATGTATGTTACGATTTGGTTTTCATACAGGAAGGCTAAAATCTTTAAATTATGCATATCAGGTTGTATTTTTTACAATTATTAATTCGCGCAGCATGGTAAGATAAGAGTCAAAATTTGAATTCTTGGTATAAATGGACACCATGCTCCACTTTGAGAAGTGATTGCTGACGTGTATTCACCGCTTTAAGGGAGTCGAACATACTCTTGCAGTCCCTAGAGACTTATTTTTCAGATTTTTGTAGCCATACACGCTTCCATCCATTTCATGCTCTTTTTTAGTGCTATTGACATTATTTTATCAAGCTGACGCACTCTCATCAGTGGGGGATCCATGGTGCACTGGTACCGTGTTAGGCGAATAGCTGGGGTTTAAGGGTTCGACTCCCGGCTGGAACAATCTGATTTTTACGGAACCACGGAGTGCTTCCATTGGAAAACGAAGCTTCAACCTCGCGTCATTACGAGTCAGTAGTTATAAGCTATTACCCAACGATGCACTGTATGTTAACTGCTTTGGAATTGTTTCTTTTATTTTTTCAGCCTATTTCTAGTTCAACTGAAAGTGCGACTCAACTATCTATCTATTTATTTTCGACTACTTCACTCTGTTCATGCATATCAAGATATTTGGCCTTATTTTCTTTGCTACTTTTTGTACCCACGTCATTTTTTGTTGAGTCCTTTTGGGTGTCAACAGGAAATAGAATTGGTAGCTATGTTTTTAGTTGTCTAATTGTAGCCACATCAAATGTGGATGTAATTTGTTTCTTGAAATCTCACTTTTTCTTTGTAATAACAACGCTCATTGTGGAGCCTACCACTGGTTTGTGTAACTTTCACCTAAATTGTAAATTAGGATTCCGAATTGGCGAGTCGACACTTCCTAGCAGACAAGGCAATGTCGGTTGAAAACTTCACATAGCCGTCATGATTGCAGACGCGTTTGGATGTTGGTAAACTCGTTCATTTCGAAGCTTGTGATATTAGGCCTTCCGTGCCTTAATTTAGGTATATTTTCATCTGTATGCTAACTTAGCGTGTGTCAAGGAACCTGATACCAAATATTAGTCACGTATTTTATACGTCTGCCCAGCGAAAATTTTGGCTGTGTTAATGGTATTGCAGCGTGAATTAAATATCATGCTTAGTTCTACTGTATGTGAGGGCGTTATTGCTAGTGTATCTTATATAAATCCATTTCTTAGGGTAAAGTACAGTTGAAATTATGTGTAAGAAAATTGAAAGGGAAATTTTAAAATATTCTGGACAGATGCATAGACCCGCACCCAGAGAGGCCCGTTACTGGGCGCCTGCGAGAGGGCCACTTAGCTTCGTAATCTACTTTTGGGTGCATCATTTTGAGTCCTGTATCGGTTTTGGAGATGAAAAGTAACCTGGCGGAGTGTAATATCAGCATTTCGATTTGAAATCCAGGTAAAAAACTAAGCTCATTTTCAACGAAAAATTTGTGAAACAACCGAAGAATATATTTTCAAAAATAATCTACTAATACCGATTGTTTGGAAAAAGAATTTTTACTCGGAAGAGTTAAATTCCTGAATCGTAGGGGGCGATTGATGGGACATTTTACTGTAATCTTCATTCAGCATTTTATGAGAGGATTTCAATTTGTAGGCATCAAGGGGTTCTGCGTTACAAAATCATTATTCTATTTCTGAACATAATCTAATATTTGCAATGGTTTCTTTTAGTTTTTCAGTTACGTGAATTGTTGATAGGCAACATATTTTGTGTAAATATTTTTCTTTGTTGTACTTTTTTCGGATTGCCAACGTATCTGCCATGTACATGAACGATTGCCTTGATGTTCTAGCTCACATTACTTATCTGTTGGATGCTTAACAGTAATTAGTCTATTATGCGACTTTGACCATGTAAATGACAGTGTAAAGTACCATGTGATAGTGCGACTACATCATGATGGGTAGCCCCTCAGGATACCTAGAGTTAGGGTAGTTCGGTTTTTCTACCCTATGTTATGGGGACTAGAGTCCCTGGGGGGCACTTCTAAGTTGTCTCCGCTCTAAGTATGCCTTCAGGATTTCCATCTTTCGTTCCCACTTTGCTTCTCTTCCATTTCTTGTTTGTTTTCTTAACGTACTGTTAATATGGGCGGGAGATCCTGTGTGGGAACACACCTGTTCGCAGATTTCGTATTCAATAGTTCCTTCTTTTTGGTCTATGATCACATTTCGTACGAATAAGGCGCTCCAAACTAAGCAATTAATAAACTAATCCATGAACAATATGTCCCGCCGTGTAAACTCCCGGCTTTGATCTGACGATTGTGAATAAATGTATTATTCCTTTTATTTTACGTACCTTACCAAAGAGCTGTTATCATGAGTCATCGCAGATATAGCTATTAGTGATTTCAATAGAATAAGCACGGTTACAGTGTAGAGATTAATTTTGTCCTCTGTACAACTGACCGACTGATTGTTGAGGGTGAGTGCACGTGCGTTCGCGCATTGCAGCTTTTTGAATAGTTCGCCAGATGTGGTGGTGGTAAAGGGGGGGGAGGGAGAGGAGGAAGTATGTAAATTATACTAGCTTCGTGTAGTAGTCAGTGTTACGTATTTGGGTAATGCATAATACGCCATGTAAATCATAGTGAATGATTACACCTCACATTTCTGCAATGGATGCTAACTATGTGTGGACCCTTTAGTTTTGTGAGCATGTGGAACAGGTGTGTCACTAACTATTCCATTTCATTTTTCTGGTAAGAAAAATGAAATGGAATTCTGGTTTTGAGTGGCAGAACAACCTCAGCAGTAAAATTCTTGAGATTTTCATGTTCAAAAATAGAAACATGCTTGACTAGGCACTGATGACGTTAATTCACCGGATAACGTATTCACGATTCCACAGGATTTAGTCTGAGGACAAAGGCGTAAGCTTTCTTGCTCATAACGTTCCGATGTCGGGGTAAGGGAACTGCTCATGTGCTTTGTACTGTAACATACGAGTGAGTGAAAGTAGTTGGTTCTCAGATGCTGCCCCAACAGATTTTGGAACTCTAAAAATTATCCTAAAACGAAGTAATGAGTATACAAAACTGCATAACTTAGTAAATTCCTTTATTGTATCTATTCAGTACTCAACAAAGGCTGTAAGTGACTGCCGTTAGGTTAACATAGAATAATTGTGGCAACTACCGCGTACATAAATTTCACATTTATCAAATGGTTATATCACAAATCTCTCATAATCCTAAAATTACATGCAAGACAAGCTAAAATGAAGATACGAAAATAAAAACTTGGATAAGTACAAAAATTCTCCATCTGCGTGAACGCTACGCTAAGTAAATAAACTCAAAAGAGAGCAGCGTGTTGAATTCTGTCTTATTGACTGATGATACTTGAAGCATGACCAACATTGTGATATCAGATAAGTATCGCTCTATCAAAATCTCGCATAATACATATCTCACGGAATTCAAGCCGTGACAAAATTTATGATGCATTTCAACACGGTAATCAGCATCCCGTTCTACAGTCCTACACAATACTTCAATGAAATTCAGGCTTCATGTGCCACACGCCTTCACCGCCACTTTCTTTTCTAAAATCACAAATTTCTCTGAGAAGGGCTTTGAATATATGCGTTTTTTCTTTAGGTAATCGATCTCGAAATTTACTAATTATTTCATTGGTAGATGCCCGACCATCAACTTCAGCTTGGAATGCCACAAAGTTTCTGATGTCGCTTAACAAATCTAAATTAGCAGCCGCAATAGGATCGACGTTGGAGTGAGCGGCATTGGAAGGCGTGGCGACCTCAGATGTTTCACCGTCGTCGCTCTCAGCATCAGACTCATTTGATTGCAATCGACGGCTCCGTTCACGCATGCGTTGCAGGAGTTGGCTGGAGGACATCATCCCGCTATCCTCGACCCCAAAAGACGAGCAGCCCAACTCGGAACTGTCCCTCGTTGAGACACTCCCACTGTCGTCATTGAACATGGGAATATCAAACGACTCCTTGGCGTTGAAGCCAAATCTCGGTCTTCGCGGCTTTTGTTGTTCGAGAGCTGGCGGACGACACTGAGCTCTGGATGCTCTGAGGGCCTTCATGGCTTCCTTAGCAACTCTGTCGGCTTCTGACTGTAGCAGGAGGTAATCAGGATCGTTAGCATTTACAATCGCGTCATGACTCAACGCCGTATGCACCCCCGAATTTTTAAATAGTTTAGAAAGCACATAATCATCTTCAGCCTTTGAGTCTTCTGTTTTATCTTCACTTTTTACTTTGACTTTCCTTTTTTTCACAAGGTAATTAATCCGCTCGCCTTCAAACTTACGACCTCTACTGTGATTGGCTTTCGTGTTGCGTTCCTGACTGTTTTCACTCACACTCTTATCTTTCAAGCTTTTTGTTATAAATTTACAAGATGGTACAGAATCGTCACTAGCAATAGCTGCGGTGTTAGGAGACGCTGAACTTCTCCCAATTTGCTTGCTAAGCATTTTGGCGAGCTTACGCATTTTATTCCTTTTCGCATCCTGTTCACTGCTTTTAACTTTGGATTTGTCGACAGCGTTGTCCGATTGAAGTTCAGTATTAAAACTTGGTTGCATAGGAGAATTAGTCGGAGCCTTTTCTTCCGAATTAGAATAACTCGAGTCTTGCAAACTGTTGGGGACAGAACAATCTACTTCTTTGTCACGCGTCACGACAGAGGTGTCGTCAGAATTACCAGTCGCAGTTGTAGTTTTAGAATCATCTATAGATGATTCATCAACCATTACGTGGGAAGATTGATCTGTAGGAACAATAGACTCAGAGTCGACTTCCTCTTTTCTTGGAGAGTTACGCATGTTGCTCACCACAGAAGGCTCAGAGGGCGCATTACTTTCTCCCACAGAACTAACGTTGGTCTGTGTATGTGGGGAGTGAATTGTATTTTCAGAACTGCTACAATCCATTTCAGGATTGTTGCTGGCAGGATTATCAGAGTTACTTGTCGTATGTGATTTATCATCACCAATGACTGGTTCCAAGTCATGTGATGATTCTGGTTGGTCGGCTCTTTCCTTTACTTCTGAGCGCTTGTATTGATCGCTATGTATACAAGATGAATTTGTTCGTTCAGAATCATTAATTTCATTCGAGCTAATAGACTCTCCATTGCGAACTTTCAACCCTTTACTATTTTGTAACTGTTCTTTACACTTTGAAGGCACTCTCGATTCGGAACGATTTCTTTTAGACTTTTCCATTTCTAAAATTTTAGAGTCAGCTCTCTTTGAGCCACTGCTGCTTTTCTTCAGTTTGCGCGGGGTGGCAGATGGAACAATGTCTGAATTAAGTCCAGCAAAGAGAGCCGAGGACTCAGTTTTTTCTTCTTCACCTTCGTTGAGGCTAAAAAGTTCAAATAAATCGTTGGTCTTGAAGAAGCGCTGCTGCTTTGGATCCTTCAGCACGCGGTTCGTGAGGAACTGCTTGAATATTTGGCGGTGATAAATTTTTTCCTCGATGGTACCGGCTGTGAGCAACCTGCAAATAAAATAATTTTGTCACCACCGTCGCCTACAATCTAATACTCTAAGAGCAAATAAATAACTTATGTGAATATATTATTATTATTATTATTCCCTAAATTTTACCACCGCAGCTATTTCAGGCGATCTTGGCAGTGAAGCTAAGTAGAGATTTATTAGATTTAAGAGGTATTAGTGCCACTGTGTATTCTTCAGAATTTGTATTATTTGGCTTACATAAGATTAGGAAGGACATCGCATGAGTTCAAGGTTTAGGTTCATCTTCGGTTTCAGTTTAGAGCTTTCCAGTTTCAAGTTCATTTTCAGTTTAGATGATACATTTTTATGCAGTTCAAAGTTGAAAGAATACCTCGGGAATCCTGCCCACCCCCCGAGGGTCGCTAAATCCTTACGACGCGCTATGGATAATCCCCTCCAGCGCAACCCCTGAGGGCGGCGAGTAATAATAATAATAGTGGGGTTTTCCCGCCAAATTCACGAGGGCGGCGAGTACATGAATATTAATGATATGCTGTGCGTTAATCAACCATAAGCAATTATAAATTCGACCCCAAAACAAGAACGTTCATATTTCTCCCGCGGAAAATCTTCCCTCGAAACATCTCGTACATTTTTGGTTGAATACCTAGTCAATAGAACATAGGACATTAAACTTTTACCTAAAATTATTTGCGATTTTCCTGAAACTGTAATTAAGCCCCAAAGTTAATTACTACTACACGGTCGTCATAGTACAGGAATAGCGATTCAAGTATTAATTATAACTTGAACAACTAATTTCTAGGGAAGAAACAAATAAACGTGCACGAATTCTACAACTTTCATCGCACATCAGTGGGTAATATACTGGAAAATCACTAACGTAATCGAGGAGGTGAAATCAAAGATTAATCAAAAATATACTACACGCATATCTTGCACTAATTTAAAACGATTCACCTGAAAGTAAAATAACGAATTAAAATCACGAGTGCCGATATAGGTATGACGGCATTGCAAAAAGAAAAGGTTTTTGTAAATTTGCTACCTCTGAAGCAACTGAAATAGTCCAGTCTTTGACATACTGCACACACCTCCTCACCTGTAAATGGTGTTTGACACGCTACACACAAACCCTCACCTGTAAACGGTGTTTGACACGCTACACACACCTCCTCACCTGTAAACGGTGTTTGACACGCTACACACACCCCTCACCTGTAAACGGTGTTTGACACGCTACACACACTCCTCACCTGTAAACGGTGTTTGACACGCTACACACACCTCCTCACCTGTAAATCGTGACATTGTTGAGTTGGCCGATTCTCCACGCCCTCTCTCTGGCTTGGGTGTCGGTGGAGGGGTTCCAGTCGGGGTCGTAGATCAAAACTCGGTCAGCACCTGAATTTTTGTATGAAAATTACTTATCCCGCATATGCATAACAGATATTGCGTATATATTGAAAATTAAATCTTGAATTGAACGCCTCGTTTATGAACCCTTTCTCCGGTAAGGACGAGTTGCCTCGTTTTGATTGAATTAGTATTTCACAACTTCAGGGAAACAACTCGCCTAATTTCAGATTCTGAATAAATACGCTTGAAATGAGTTCACTCATCCTTCCTTGCCGTTCTCCGGTATAACCAAGCATTTTTGCGTCTAAATTTACTCGTACATACATCTGAAAGAATGTACAAAAATCACCTATTATCGCACGTACTGGTCAAAAAAATAAAAAACTGCGGTTGAAGGAGTGGAAGAGCCTTACGTCACAGCAGAAACCTTGTCACACTAAATTAATTAAGACAGCCGCACCCGTGAGGTTGACGCCCAAGCCGCCCACACGCGTAGTGAGCAGGAACACGAAGATGCTGGAGTCTTTGTTGTACCGCTCCACCAGCTGCTGGCGCCCACCAACCGCTGTCGCTCTGCACACACACGTCAGAAGCTATAGCGAGAAAAATATCTCAAAGTAAAAAAAATAGAAACTTGATGATTTTTCTTCTTTGCTTCTAGATATTTTATTAGAAATGAAACCTAGGCTCGAAACGTTCCAATTAAACGTTTTCAAGATTTATTTCCTCCATCATTTTCATGCCTGTAGTACTGGACACGATTTTCTAGAGCTCTACTCAGAACTGAGGAGTTGCAGACACTGACCCGGTCATCTTGAGGTAAGAGTAGTCCTGCTGCAGCACAAACTTCTCGAGGATGCTGAGCATCTGCGACGACTGCGTGAAGAGCAGCACGCGGTGGCCCTGCTTGTGCCACACCTTCAGCACGCCCTGTACGACCTGGTCCAGAAACACAAATACCTGCCTCACATATTCTCCTCAAAACATTCTAAAAGTAACGCGTTTCGTATCTTGTACACAAAACGCATATTTATTACATTTTATGTCAAGTTTCTCTTCTTCACGCCTTGAGTCGCAAAATATGCACCGAAACAATTGACTAGTCACTTTATCCGCAGTATGGTAAAAGTATGTACAAAGTATTCATTGTTATTATTCAAAATTTTATGAGCCAGAAGTGAAAAATTCGTTGTTTCTGATCAGGTCAGTTTTCGAAGACGCCCGCGCAGAGTGTGCAAAACTTCTGCACTAGCGTGCAAAATCCAAAATCGATTGTCTCTATTATACAGATAGACAAATACACTGTCGATTTGAGAGACGCAATACCAAAATGAGTTACCTTAAACGAATATTATAACATTCAGAAAAAATATAAAAACATTAATTAAGTACCATAGTAATAGCACTATGGTAGTTTGCCAGAGGCTACGCACTTTTAAAGAAGAACGCCATAAAAGATGTATCCACCACAAAGCAAGAATTTAGCTTTCAAAATCAGTGCATTAAAACTACACTGAACCGTCAATGATATCTCTGAGGAAGGTTGCAGCTCCGTAAACACTAACATATTAGCAAAAAACAAAACGTAGTTCAACACACCTGCATTTTGCCACTCCTCTCCCACCATCCGAAGGTATTGAAGCGAGGAATATCATCTTCAGTCTCACCCTGACACAGGCGGATGCCCCCGGAGTACAGGTCAGGATGATTGCACAGCTTCCGAAGGTTAGTGAGGCCAACGAAAACCTTCATTTTACCGGACATGATACGAGACAGCTGGTCACCAGCCAGATATTCCTGGTATAGGGACCGTTGCTCTTTGGTAAGAGCACAGAAAAGAACTTGCTCACTTTTGTCTGGCAGCTCAAGATGCGCCTTGACGTCAGCCTTCATTCTCCTGAGCAGGTAAGGCGATATTGTGTCCCTGAGCACAACGGCACATTGATATCCTGTCTCTACTTCCACTCGACTGGCGTTCGCAAAGCCACCGTGGGTGATGGGTACAGCAAACTGTTGCAAAAACACTTGCAGTGTGCCAAGTTTGCCAGGGAAAACAAAGTCAAAAAGAGACCATAGTTCCTTTAGACTATTCTGAATTGGGGAGCCAGAAAGTATAAGCCTGTGAGGTGTTTGAAAGTTCTTCACAGCGAGTGTTATTTGAGCATCAGGGTTGCGAATTTTGTGACCTTCATCCAGGATGACGTACTGCCAATTGTGCCTCAGAAGCGAGTCTAAATGGCTCCGAACCCCCGTGTACGAGGTGATGAGAACACCCTTATCTCTCGCAATGTTGTGCATGAGTGAACTGCTACCACCGGCGTACCCTGATGAGTGGTGCAGCACTGCGACCCTGAACGGAGGCCACCAGAGGTGGAAGTGGTTCACCCACTGATGAAGCAGAGTAGCAGGACACACAATGAGCACGGGTCCGTGGCTTGGATCCCCGCCACACTGCAGACCAGCCAGGAACGCAATAATTTGTACCGTCTTACCGAGCCCCATCTCATCACCCAGGATGCCGCCGCAGCCCTGGGAGTGCAACTGCCACAACCACTGCACGCCCGTGCGCTGGTACTTGTAGAGTCTCGACCAGATCACGCTGGGGACTCGCATGCAACGGCCCAGCACCTCATAATCGAAAACATTTTGATCCTCACCGTAGTTCACTGCCTGATTTTTTTTCCATTTTCTCAAACGCTTTTGATACAATTCATAGTTACCATCATCCACATTTTGTTTGTTCGAAGTTCTTGCTTCGTTCTTTGATGTACTTCTTTTGGCTACATTTCTAGAACCTTTCTTTTTCTTAACAGGTACTTTTACCGTCTTACTCTTTGGCTTGTCGAGCTGCCATTCGTCATCTTCCGCAGCTAATTCTTCACTGGATAGAGATGCATCAGAAGGCAGGTATTCTGAGCAATCGTCGTCGCTGAATACATCAGTAATTCTGGCTAGATTGGAATCTGCCAACGTTTCATTGGTGGATGAAGACGCAACAGCTTCGGTCGACTCTTCATTCTGAATTTTAGGTTTCTTGCGCTTCCCTTGTGATAGCTTCAAACTCGCATCTGATTTATCTATATTAGATTCAACTTTTTTGCGCTTCAGTAATCGGGCTAAGATTGGTGACGAAGTTTGTTCATTTCCAAATAAGAAATTTGAAGGCGGTGGTCCTGTTTGAGCAGTAGTTTGTCTGAAATTTAGAAAAATATATTTTTGAAGTTAATTCGATCATTCATCTTCCATAAATTTTTATTTACAAAAAAGAAAACGCAAACCATAACTCAGTAAGCGTAATATAAAATCCTCAAGCAGATGGTGATTTACAAGGTGGCTGAAATTTAAATTTAAAGTTGATTGACTGATAATTAGTTAGTTTTAAACACCCTATCCACATGAAATGTGATCCAAAGAGAGCGAAAGTGAAGAAGGAATCATTTAATAGAGACTTAAATAAATTTGTATCTATCAGCAAATGTATTCCCACACCGGATTACCACACGCATAGAAACAGCGAAGTGAAAAGACAAAGGAAGTATGAAAATAGAAAGAATCAAAATAGGCACTAAAGATAGGAGTCCCGACAGCCTATCTACAGCTGAAATGACCTAACAATACCCCCCTGGGGTCGTCAATCCACACAGCATACGACACACAAACCTAACATAACCCTACTTATCTATTACCATTGAGGGGGTTCAATTTTATCGACAACGCGTAAGCTAGAATGCAGGATCACAAACTCAATGAAATAAATTATCGCGGCCCCTTTCGCAAATCGCCGAGTATAACACTCGCAATTCTAAACGTCCTCACAACGTAAGTGACCACAGCTAACAAGGTATGCGTAGTTTTCTTCGGCAAAATTACTTGGTAGAAATAAAGTTTTCTACGTTTGATATCTATTTTTAAAATTGAATCAGTTTGTCTTCACGATATGTCTCGCAAATCACATTCGATGAATGAAAATATCACCATAATGCATACTCATGCCCAGTTCAAGAGACGCAAAAGAATAAAATCTGGCGTGCCCTCTATTATTTTATGAACAGCACAGAGTCACATCAACATGTACTTAAAGGAAGAACAAACTTGG